>PVLD010010970.1:0-67622 GCA_004027595.1 Dinomys branickii | reverse complement strand
GTTCCGGCACAGACACCAACAGGCCTGCCCTGTTTTATCGGGCTGCGACGGCTCTTTATGTAAGAGGCGTCTATTCCTCCCTTAGGGTGCGTCCACCCAGGGCCAGGTTAAGCCTCCGCTTACCTGAAGGATCCTTACCTGTGTCTCAGAAGAAAACACGACGGGGCTCGAAAAAGGGGAGTCCCCGTACGGGCCACCAGTTGTCCGGCGCCGCTCCCGACCCGCAGAAGACAGCACACAGACGATCAGATTCTGTAAAGTGTTTTCTTTATTGGACACAGCACAAACCCCACAGGAGAGTCCACTCTACGTGGCTCCTTCCGGGCTTCTTCTTCTTCCAGCTTCCCGTTACAGCAACTTATATAAGGGCGGTTAGCAAATCACACTACGCCACGTGGGCCTTCAGGATTGGTTTCAGGGCGCCGTAAGCAGGCACCTTTCTATATAAGGTATACACAGAGTCAGCAACAAGAACCAGAAAACAGGATATAGGCGCCATCTTGGTAACACGGTGGGAGGAGCTGATTCCAAGGAGACTAACAGCAAGCCCTCACACCGGCTCCCAACATCATTTCTGTCTTCATATTGCTATATTTCATTGTTTGGGTGGTAATCCTCTGGGAGGTTCTCTCTCTGCTGCCTACCCGGTCGCCATCTTCCTGGAAGTTGTAAAATTTTCATCATTATGACAGTTATTTGCAGAGTTCTAAAGCTTAGTGAAAATGAAAATATGAGGGCATGAAGGAAGGAAAGCACAAAATGAAGAAGAAATCATAACTCTAACTCTGTGATCACAAGGGTTAAAAAGAATAGATTTAAACTTCACTGCAGTAATGGGAAAAAAAGTTGAGAAAGCATTTTAGAGCCCACGGAAATGCTCTAGATTGAAGAACTTCATTAATATGATCATTTAAATCAACATATGAACCTAGAGTAGATATTGGGTCAAAGGTGGTTCAAGAGCTTTGAAGGAGACTACCAGAACCGCTGATAAATATTTAAATATTAACCAGCTGTTACTAGAACTCTGTCACTGTTAAATGTCTTGATCTTTATTATTGTATCATTGTTATATGAGAAAATATCCTTGTGCCTAGGGATCTACATTAAACACTCAGCAAAGTTTTGCTTTCATTCACGTACTCTGAATGGGGAATGAACACAACAGGGCCATCTTCTCCGCACAGACCCGACAGTGGCCATTCCACACACATATCCCCCCCCCACCGCACAGACACAGCGGTGGCCATCTTCTCCACACAGACCAGACGGCGGCCATTTGCCCCACACACAGTGGCCTTCTTCCACCCCACCAATACAATGAGGCCATCTTCCCCAGAATCACGGAATAAATTAAATTCATGAATGGAGGCACCAGTCTACCCTGAAGTTATAGGGGAAAGGATGTAAGTTAATCAAGTGGTTGGGAAGTAAAAACAGAATGAAAATGAGCAAGAATAAATGAGGTAAAATGCAAAAGAGTGAAACATATACGGGAGTTATTATACTATTTAACTTTTCTTATCTGAAATATCAACATGGAAAGTTACCCAGCGTTCATGATCACAAGTATAAGAAACAAGCAACAGGTGGCCCAGGGCTTATCTGTATGTAGCAGCACTTGATGCTGGGTTTCTCCCACTCATCCCTGTAGATCTCCTCTCCACCCCATCCCTCACCAAGCTGTCATTGCTGAGAGTCTGACCTCTAATGACTCCACCCATGGGCCTGGTGCTCTGTGTTCTCCTGTTGGGTTTGTCCAATGGGAGGTGCTGTCCAGGTTCTGATAACCTGTACCATCTTTTGCCCTTTCAGGCTTGGAAGTGATAGTAATTCCCTATGGTTATGAGCCCTGTAACATTTCACCATCTTCTTCTAACCAGCTGAAAGCCAGTTATAGTTTCTAGATAAATCAGAATTTGACATATATGAGGTTCATGATTTTTCTGATTCCACACTCCTAAATTCCTTTCCTGTTTTCATACAGGTGGATGTACATGAGAGGTATGATTTTTAAAAAAAAGATACAGTGAATGTTTGAGTCTTTAAAAATTTCCTTCAATAGAAGACACATTGCCCATTAACCTTACTCAAAATTTCCCCCTGGTTTCAAACGCATTTATCTCATCATTCTTCCTGCATTCTGCAGCAGTTCTGGGAGTTCTCTCTCACAGGAGTGTTTGGTTGCACAGCTATGGGTGCCTTGGTGTTCTGAATCTATTCAAAATATTTACCTTTCATGGTCATTTCGACTGTGTTGTACAGTGCAGATCCAGTGAATAAGGTAGGTGAGGACACAGCATAATGCTTTTATTTGACCAAAGTGGCTGTCAATTATGATCAATGAGGGGAGATCATAAAATATGGTGAATGTATAAGTTTAAAAATACATTGCTGTAAAAGGCACATTGCCACATGCCCCTCAAAATACTTCCCTGCGTTTCACACTTATCCCCACATTCTCGGCAAAGTGTCTTCCTATAAAGAGGTTTAAAAAAAAAATTCTTAAACATTCTCTGAATCTTTCAATCATCATTTGTGTTCCTCATCTGCTCCTATTGCCAATTAATCTTTGCACCATTTCAAATTATACTAATTCTACTATTCCTTCCAGGAATGGGCTACTGGCTCTGTTGCCAGCCGGGTCTCAATCTTCACAACTTCTGCCGCCCTCCACCCAGGTTGCCATGGGATAGTTCTTTGTCTAATGTAGTGCTATTGCAATGCTCTGAACACTGGAGGTAGGAAGATAGCTGAAGTAGGACCTATGCATTCTAAATGACACAATTCAAAGCCAAAACATCAGTGAGTACAGTTAAATAAAACACATTCTTATAGCTTCAGCCATAATCCACACAGAGACACTCTCCCTTAGGACCTCCCCATTTCCTGACTGTGTAGCTGGTAAATTAATCTCCCCTAAGTGTCCTCTAGAGATGTATGTGAGGTCTCCAGGGGACCTGTGATGGGCATTCAGGAGCAGAGACCTTTGTCTCTTCTGTTTTGGCCTCTTCATGTTGTGAGAAACTGTAGCCCTAGATTTTCTATCAAAGGATATAAGCAGGAATGCCTCCATCTTAAACTTTATTTTACCCTCGGCTGCCTTCCTCCACACCACCCACCAGGGTTGCAGTTGTTACAGCTATAAGGAACTTCTGCAGCTTGGACGTTGGGAACATCTCACCAAGGACTTCCAATGCCCCCTCAGCCACTCTGCCCAGTAACCATTCAAGCCCACCCCTCATGGCACCTAGACTAGCCAATCAGGATAGACTGTGAACCTTTAACCCAGCCAGTAGGGGAAAGGGGCAGCTGCTTCTCACATGTTAGGCTATAGAAGGAGCCTAGTGCTGCCTCTCTGTGTCTTGCTGCCTCACCTTAGGGGTGTAGTGCACCCTTCTGCAGAAGTACACTTGCCTTTTTGAGATCTTTTGGTGTCTGAGTGCTTTATTTCTTGCACCAATATATGGAATCCCGGACTTATTGCCAACAATGTCCCTGTGGTGCTGTTCCCGGTGACAGTGACATTTGTAAGATCAAATTCCACAGAGGAATGGTCCTCCCTCTTAATTTTATAACATCAGACAAAAAGTAGTAAATTTAAGTAAGAATGGTAAAAGTCCTGGACTGATGGAGGGTTGCAACTCGGTAACCACCACTCAGGCTGTCGTGTTGATGTCGCCTGATTCACTCGATGCCTCAGTCCACTGCCAGAAGCACCCCAGACTAAAACTCCAGTGTTAAACGATGAAGAAAATTAACAAACCGACCAGATAAATCCTATAAATGGGAGCACATACTACAATTATGTTAAAAACCCAAATAAACACTAATAATGTTGACAGTGTTTCAATGGGGGAAAAAAATTTATAGAACTCATTGTAGAGTAGGAGTCCCACCCCCCAACCTTCCACCACCTCTCCCAACCCCCCGTCAGTTTTGTTTCCCAGAATCTCTTCCCTTACAGCTCTGGCTTACAGAGTCACACTCTGGAGGAATTTTCAGTCAGACATGGTGACAAACGGACACAGACTGCCTGGTGCCCTTCCACTTCTCCTTGTTCCTGTTCGTTCCACATCTAACATCTCTTCACCCTCACCTTCAGTGAGCCTTGCCTCAAGCTCCCCTTTGTGGTGAGATAGGCTGGGGCCTCTCAAACTTCCCCACAAGCTCCAAAGCGTCTGGCCATGCCAGGGCTTCAGGACAACTGGTTAAATGGCTCCTTCTTGGTCTTCCTATTATAAGTAGCTAAGTGAGATATAAATATGCAGTCAGAGAGGCACTGTGTCCTCAAGGAAATCAGTGGAAAATAAAGAGGTCAGGATTGTGGCTGGAGGTTCATCTGAAGAACACCGGGCCTCAAGATAAAGATTCAATGGCCTGCCGGGTGTGTTGGCGCACACCTGTAATCCCAGCATTTGGGAGGCTGAGACAGGAGGATTATTGTGAGTTCAAGACCAGCCTGGGCTACAAAGTGAGCTCAAGGCCAGCCTGCTGCATAGAGAGACCATGTCTCAAAAAAGACAAAAAAAAAAAAAAAAAAAGATTTGAGGGCCAGGCCTACACACCCCACCCGCAAGGGATAAACAGGGCTTCTATGTTGTAATTAGTACCACCTGGTCTAGTAAAGTCCAGAGAGGCACCAGTCACCCAGGTGGGTGACCAGAGCAATGGGACCCACCCCTTCCTAAAAGTCCTTTGTTCTTTCCACACACCGTTGCTACATGACCCGCTTCCCTGCTGGGCCGATATTAGCTAAGCGTCTCCACTTGTAATCATTCAGGTTGATTATAGTCTGACCCACACTGAGCCCACACTGTGACTTTGCTGTACAAATTACTCCTGACAAAGAGCCTCGGGGCCATCCCATTCGGGACCCCTCCTGGAAACCCAGGGGTTATTCTTCTCTCCTCATTTTCAATAAAACTCTCTTAAATTTCTCTTTGTGTGGTCCTCAACTTCATTCCGGGACCATGAACTCACATATTTGATATCTAACAGGCGGGAAGTTATATATCTCCTCTACCATCCCAACTGCCCTTTGCTGAAATCCCCTTCATAATAGATACAGTCCTCTTCTGATAACCAGCTCCTTATTGTACAGCACTCACGGTGGCTTTGTTTCCCTGGCTGAGCCCCAGCTGGCACGGCAGGAAAGGAAAATCCCTTTTCCTCTACCCTCCTAAGTTCAGCAGCTGAGGCCCTGCCAAATAGACCGGCAGAAGACAGACTGGCAGGGGGAAAAGGAAACAAATTTTACTTGATGTTAACGTTTTTCCTGTGCATGGAGGCCTGCGTAGAAAAGGAAGCAGAAAGGCCTGAGAGCTTGTAGGACGTTTGAATGGAAAATGATCAAGGTGGAACCAAGGTAAAGGAAAGGGCGGGGCTACCAGTGGGCGGCAAACTGGGGGAAGGTAGAGGCGTGAGGACCGGGGTGGGCAGCAAGGACTGTGGACTCATCGTGCACACACCTCTCCCTGCGCCTCTGGGCTGACAGGTGCACAGCCCTCTCTGGTGGTAATTCAGAGACCCAGCGATAAAGAGTTCTCTTCCCAGAAGGGGAGAAAGAAACACCTTCACAAATGAAAATTTATGTCCTGCGTTTAGCCAGGTATAGGGCATGCGGAGAGCTTTGAATCTGCATCAGCTGTTTTTTACCTACCTTCTATTCAAAATAATCCTTCAGCCCATGTAACATATTTTGGGGTAGCATATCCTTGTCCCCTTTAGTGTGTGTGTGTGTGTGTGTGTGTGTGTGTAAATGTTTAAAAAGACACATTCCAAATGTAAACCCTTATTATCTCAGAGTTTATGAGGTATGTTTTTGCTTTTTACTTGTTTGTATTTCTTAGCTTACTGAATTTTTGCTGCGCTTGCTTAAAAGCACAGAGAGTAATGCGCACTTGGTTCAGATGCAGCTTCTCTGATCACTGGACACCTCCTGCTGATCAAAGGATGTGGGAGGTGAACTGCCGGGCTTACAGGGCTCCTGGCCATCTGGATGCACTCTCCAGCCACGTGGAGAGGATCATTATGAAGAGGGGGTTGCTCAGAAGACGAAGACATCCCAGGAGAAACCGCAGCAACAACTTATGGCACAGCAATGGATTCCGAACAAAATAAACACAAGCAAAAAATAAAATAATGACCACGAGTTAACCACGTTTAAAAGATTAAAGAAGAAAATATCTATTCACGTGAAAACAGTTGAGTACCAACACATTCTCGATCGTTTGTTGAACAAGAACCCTGGGAGGAATGACGGGACAGAGACTGCCTGGCATCCACAAGAGAACGCTGCCTTCAATACGCAACCGGCGGTACTCCATGCATTCCCGACCACAGTTAAGACATCCCTGAACAGCTACAAACCCTTTTTTTAAAAAGGGAATAAGTATAACTTTTCAGGCTGTGTGCGGGTGTGTGAGTTTATGTGATCCCCAGGCCACTGTACCGAGCTCCACCCACAGCCCCTTCTTACTCTGGGATAAGGTCTTGCGAAGTCACTAAATTCCTCAGGTTGATTTGAACTTGTGATCCTCCTACTTGAGCTTTACAAAGTGCTGGAATTTCAGGTATGCAACACTCTGCCCAGCAAAATTTTCAGGGTTTTTTTAAAAAATCATTTTCCTATTTTTCATTGATTCTTTTTTCATGCTGGCAAAATAGACATATAAACCTTAACTTTATAAATAGATAGTGAAAATGAGATAAAACTCTTATGTTTAGTGTTTGTTGAAGCCACTCCAAATTTGCAAAGATATGCAAATTCTATATATATCTGTCAGTCTTGGGCAATGAGCGGTTGCCAAGGGCTTTATATTTGATTTTACAAGGCAGTTTGATTTTTCTGTAGGCAAAATGAGCACAAGTTTGAAATAATTTCATATTGTAAATTGTTCCAAATTAATAAAAATAATTAAATACTATAAATTAATTTCACAGGTGACAGCATATTTGCCAAATTTTTTTTTTTTTTTTTGACACAGGGCCTTGCTATGTAGTTTAGGCTGTCCTTTTGAACTATGTAGTTCAGGCTGGCCTCAAACTCACGACGATCCTCCTGCTTCAGCCTCCCAAGTGCTAAGATTACAGGCATGCACCACCACATCTGGCTAGCAAATCTTTAAAAATAAACACCTGACAATTATATCCATTGTTTGCAGCATATAATTATAGAGCTATGGATATGGTGCTAAGCTTTTTTCCTTTAAAAGAAAAAGTATGCCAGGTGTGGTAGTGCATGCCTGTAATCCCAAAACTCAGGAGGTAGGAGGATCATGGGTTCAAGGCCAGCCTGAACTATTTACAACACCCTGTCTCAAGAAAACCCCAAATGGTTTTTAAAAGTGATATAAGATTCTAACCAAAACAGATATTTCAATCCTGTATTGTTCATCCACTATTCAAATTCCTAGTAGAATTCTGTATATAACCTGGCAAACGGTAGGCATATACATTTATGTCTGTCTATGAGGTGTGATGAAAAAATCCAGTTAATGAGGTCTCAAAATGGCAGAGCAATGAGTGCCAGCAACTCGGCTCCTCCGGGACAAAGTGGCCTCAGTCTTGAAAAACAGAACAAAACAAAATAGCTGGGAGAGGAACTGAAGTGAGTGGAGGTTTCTCAAAAACAAGGGAACTGACAGAGAAGACAGGATTATATGATGCAGAAGAAACAGATCATTCTGGAGAACCTCGCAGTGTCCCCAAAGCAGCTGTTAGCCGAGCTGGGAGGTGGAGAGAAACCGAGAGAAACTAACTTTGCTCGCGGAGAATGGGACAGGCGCGTGGGACTAAAAGAACGGCCTGGGTGGGAACCGGCCAGGAAAACGCGGTACACTGCTCGCAGAACAGGGAGGACCCGAGATGCGGGGCGGGGCGGCGCGCGGGAGCGGGGAGCAGAGGGCGGAGTCCCGCTGAGGGGCGGGGCTGGCGGGCGAGGCCTCCCGAGGATCCAGCGCCACCGGAAGGCGCCTTCCGCTTCCGGCGCGGGCAGAACGTCCTGGCTCGGCCTGCTTGGCTGAGGAAAAGAACCGCACCTCCAAATTAGCGGGGAACTTTCCATTATTATTCTTTATGTATTTTTTCTTTTTATTTTACTTTTTAGATTTTTTACAATTCTTTCTTGATTTCCTCCTTATGCACACCATCCCCCCACACACTTTTATTCTATTGTTGTACCCTTTCGTGTGTGTGTGTGTGTGTGTGTGTGTGTGTGTGTGTGTGTGTGTGTTCGTGTTCCTCTTCCTTTTTTCTCCCAATATGGTTTACATAGGGTGGGGGAATTCTGTCTTGTCCGTTTATGTCCCTCCTGTTCTTACACGTGTCTCTTTTCTTGGCTTCTTTCCCCAGTGTCTTGCTCATTCTTGGTTTTTCTTTTCCTTCCTCTCTCCTCTTTGGTTTGTTTCCCTTTCACTTTTTCTCTAATGTTTATATCATTTATGTAATATTCTCCCATTTCTCACTACCAGTTTTGCACCCAGTTTCCCTGTTATCCCCTTGTAAATACATAGCAGACCCTTACGATGTGAGGATACTTTGAATCCTTCTCAATTCCTCCCTCCCACACCACAGAGCAGAGAGCTTAAAACAACTTTTTTCTCCTTCCCCTCTAGCATTATCTAGTTCCCAACACCCTGGGCTGTAGATAACTGACTCTATAAAATCACTGTTGAATGCTATTTCTCATCATTACAGGAGACACAGCCATCGCATTTAGTGCACATTAACTGTGGATCTAGATTTAGGTTCTTGAAAGCTTTCCCTCTAAAATCAGGAACAAGACAAGTATGTTCACTGGCACCACGCCTATTCAATGTAGTTCTGGAAACATTAGCCAGAGAAAGTAGACAAGAGAAAGAAGTAAAAAGAATAACAAAGGAAAGAAAGAAGTTTAACTTTCATTATTTGCAGATGACATGATATTCTACATAAAAGACCCCAAAAACTCTACCACAAGACTTCTAGATTTAATCAACAAAATCAGTAGTGTAGCTGGGTACAAAATCAACACTTGAAAATTAATAGCATTCTTGTACACAAATAACAAACTTACTGAGAGAAATAACACTTTTCACAATAGCATACAAAAAAAATATATATTATCTAGGAATCAGTCTAACAAAGGAAATAAAAGACCACTACATTGAACACTGCAGTATGCCAAAAAAGAAGATTAAAGCGGATATCAGAAAATGAAAATATATCCTTTATTCTTGGGTAGGAAGAACCACTATAGTGAAACAGACATACTTCCAAAATTGGTATACAGATTTAATGCAATCCTGATCAAAATCCCAATAGCATATCTCACAGAATAAGATAAAAATATTCTAAAATTCATTTGGAACCAGAAGAACCTAGAAAAACAAAAACAAGTATGGCAACAAAGGCAAGCTGGTGAACACCACAATCCATGACTTGAATTATACTACAAAGCTACTATGATAAAAAACAGCATGGTACTGGCCAAAAAAAACAGACCCAAGAATCAATGAAACAGATTAGAAGATAGAGAAACAACTCCAGACAGACTTAGCCACATTATCTTTGACCAAGGAGCCAAAGAACTTAACTGGAAGAAAAATAGCCTCTTTAATAAATGGTGCTGGAAAAACTGGCTTTCCACATGCTGCAGATTAAAATTAGACCCATATATTTCACCATCCACTAAACTAAAATTGAAATGGATCAAGGGTCTAGATAGTAAAACAGAAACACTAAATCTGTTGGAAGATAGAATAGGTAGAACTCTTGAAGACATTCATGTAGGCAAGGACTTTATGATCACACAAGAACTATCACAAAAAATCAGCAGCTGGGATCTTATTAGAAAAGCTTTTGCACAACAAAAGAAACTTCCAACAGAGTGAAGAGATAACTCACAGTGTGCAAAAAACAATCTTGTGAGCTGTTCCTTCAAGCACTACTATCTAGAATATATAAAGAACACACACAAAATATCATACCTACCAAATTTAAAGACTCCATCTAAAAATGGGCATCTGAAATGAATATACACTTCTCAGGTAAAGAAGTACAGATGGCAAATAAAGTATATATGACAAAATGTTCAGTATCACCGGTCATTCAAGAGATACAAATTAAAACAATGCTGACATTCCATCTCATCCCAGAAAGAATGGCTATTATCAATACATCAACCAATAACAAATGCTGATGGGGCTTTGGGAAAAAGGAATTCTTCTCCCCCATTGGTGGAGTTTAAACTGGTGCAACTACTGTAGAAATCAGTATGGTGGTTCCTCAAAAGACTAAAACTAGAGGTTCTATTTGACTCAGGTATTCCTCTTCTTTGTATCTTCCTGGAAGAATAAAAACATACCACAGCAATAGATATGGCAGTTTATAGTCTGTAATAGTTAAATTTTGTAAACAGCCCAAATGCCCATCAATCAATAAACAGAAAAAGAAGATGTGGGTTTTTATACGATGGAGTAATACTCTGCCATAAAGGAGGATAAGCGTGAGACATTTCTAGTTAACAGGATGCACCTTAAGACCACACTCTTAAGTAAAATAAATTGGACACACATGTGTAAATATCACATAGTTTCCTGAGGTGAGAAACTGAAAGCGTAAGTAAGGGTGACATGTGTAATAGATATTGGTGTCTTAGTTACTTTTCTCATTGCTGAGACAAAATACCCAATGGCTAAAGTTAAGGAAGGAAAGGTGTACTTAGCTCACAGCTGGTACAGGTTTCAGTCCATAATCACCTGTCTCCAAAGCAGGATGGCTTGGCAGAGGAGAACAATTCATGACTGGCAGACTGCAGCAAAGCAACAAGGGAGGGAAAAGAAAGACAGAGACAGAGACACAGAGACACAGAGATACAGAGACAGAAGCCTTTTTCTGTCCCTTACATTGTAGGCAACCTGCCCTAGGGTGATGTAGCACTCACTCTCATAATTCCACCACTGAACCACAAGTTAATCACAAACTCTAGATTCAGCTACCTCCAAAAAGCCTGCACCACATGACTGCTAGAGGCTTTGGGAGGACATCCAGATACAAACCATAACATTCTGCCCCTGGCTCCCCAGACTCATGCACATCCCTTTATGCAAAAGGCATCCAGCCCATCTCCAGCAGTGGCCAAAGCCCTAAGTTCAGCAGTGCTGAAGAGTCCAAGTCCAAAGTCTCCTCTGAGATTTACTTTTTTATTTTAAAAATTTTAAAAACTAAAAAAATAACAATGAAGACAAAATCAAGACAAACACAAAACAACAAAAATGACACATGACCTCAAAACAAAATGATAGGAATTAACAATGGTTGCTATGTTACACACTGTTATCTTCAGTGAAGTTTCTCAGTCCACCAGACATGAGAATGGAAGACTGATCAAAGAATCAAAGGCAGTAACAAGTAATTTTAAAAAATTGGAAATGATGCAGAGCTTCACCATACAAGATGCTAGGAGTTCAACAATGGTTCTTCTACTGCATATTTTCAGATCAGTCATTCTGATTACCAAATTCAAGCATGCGAAATTGGTCAAGGAAAGAAAAATTTAAGCATTGACTGTTCTTTCAATAAACCACAGACATCAGCAATACACCTATTCCAGCTATCCTTATATATACATATAAATTTTGGTTTTCATTTTTTAAAAAACTCAAAATAAAAAAACAAATATATACACAAAACAGCACAGAGAACAATAAAAATGATACAGAATTTCAAAATGGGGTGATAAGATATTAACAATGGTTTTTATATTTCATAGTGTCATCTTCAAAATGGTTGCACATATGAGATAAAGGTATGCAAGATTGATGAATAACACATTAACAGTTCCTTTCAATAAGCCAACAGATACTACTAGTACAATTATCCTAGCTATCATATGCATGTTTTTCCCTCTTCTTTTTTTCCCTCTCCCTTCCTTAATGCCAGTTGCTCCTTTCAATTTGAGCAGTTTTTTTCCCTTCATAATATCTATTGTACATTTCAGATTTTATTTACTCTTTCAGGTTCTTATAGTAGGGAGGAAATATGATGTTTACACATGCAAATCTGATTTATTTCACTGACGAATATGATCTCTAGTTGCATCCATTTACCTATAAAAGTTTCTAGTGTATCTTTTTTTATAGTTAATACTCCATTGTATAAAAATACCACATCTTTTTTATCCATTCCTCAGTTGATGGACATTTGGGTTGTTTCCAAGATTTAGCCATTACAAATTGTGCTGCTATAAACATGGGTGCACATGTATCACTGTGGTATGATGTTTTCAGTTCTTCTGGAAAAATACCCAGGAGAGGAAGAGCTGAGTTGAATGGGACCTCTAATCCTCATTTACTGAGGAATCTCCAGACTGATTTCCATAGTGGTTGCACTAGTCTACACTCCCACCAAAAGAGAAGAGTTCCTTTTTCCCTGCAGCCCCTCCAGCATTTGTTATCAGTTGATTTCTTGATGATGGCCGTTCTTTCTGTGGTGAGATGGAATCTCAGTGTTGTTTTAATTTGCATTTCTCAAATAACTAATGATGTTGAACATTTTCTCATGTATTTATTTGCCATTTGTATTTCTTCACATGAGAACTATGTATTCATCTCAGATGCCCATCTTTGGACTGGGTCTTTGAATTTTGGGGGCCTGATTTTTTAAAAATTCTTTATAGGTTCTAGACAGGTTCTTTGTCTATGGGACAGTTGGCTAAATTTTTTTTCCCAATTTGTGGGTTTTCTTTTGATCCTGTTGATTTCTTTTGATGCAGAAAAGCTTTTAAATAGGAAGAGATCTCAGTTGTTGATGTTTTGAAGTATTTCCCATGCAGTTTGGTTTTTGTTCATGGTCTCTCTACCTACCCCTGTGTCTTCAAGACTTCCACCTACTTTCTCCCCCAGTAGATGTAGTGTTTCTGTCTTAATATTTACATCTTTAAGCCATTTTTATTTTTTATTTTATTTTTATTTTTTGGCGGTACTGGGGATCGAACTCAGGACCCTGCGCTTGCTAGGCAGGCGCTTATTCCACTGAGCTGTATCCCCAGCCCCTCTTTAAGCCATTTTGACTTTATTTTGATGCATGATGATAAGCTTGGGTCTAGTTTTAGTCTTTGGTATGTGGAAAGCCAGTTTTTCCAGTACCATTTATTAAAGAGGCTTTCTTCCAGTGAATATGTTTGGACCCTTTGTCAAAGATAAGATGGCTGAGAGTCTTTGTGGTTATATCTGCATCTTCTACTCTGTTCCACTGATCTTCAGGTCTGTTTTTTTTGCCAATACCACGCTGATTTTTTCACAGCTTTGTAGTATAATTTCAAATCAAGGATTGTGATACCTCCTGCCTTGCCTGTGCTGCCCAGGATTGCTTTTGCTATTCTGGGACTCTTCAGGTTCTAGATGAATTCTAGCCATGCTACTGAATTTATTGATTAATTCTAGGAGTCTTTTGGTGGAGTTTTTGGGGTCTTCTATGTAGAGTATCATGTCAGCTGTGAATACAGATAATTTCAATTCTCCCTTTCCTATCTTTATTCCTTTTATTTCTCTCTCTCTTGTCTAATTGCTCTGGCTAGTGCCTCCAGAACTATGTTGAAAAGGAGTGGTGACAGTGGACATCCTTGTCTTTTTCCTGATTTTAAAGTGAAAGCTTTCAGTTTTTGTCCACTTAGTATGATGTTAGCTCTTGGTTTGTCACAGATGGCTTTTCTCAGATTGAGGTAAAGTCCATCTCTACCAATTTTCTGTAGGGTATTTATCATGAATAAGTGATGGGCTTTGTCAAAAGCTTTCTCTGCATCTATTGAGATGATCATGTGATTCTTGTCCTTAGCTCTGTTGATATGGTGTATCATATTGATTGATTTGCATATATTAAACCATCCCTGCATTCCTGGGAAGAATCTCACTCGGTCATGGTGTATTATCTTCCTGATGATTTGCTACATTCTGTTTGCTAGTATTTTATTGAGAATTTTTGCATCTGTGTTCATTAGGAAGATTGCCCTATACTTCTTTTTTGATTAGTTCTTTTTCCGTTTTGGTATCAGGATAATACTTGCCTCCAGGAATGAGTTTGGGAGAATTGCTTCCCTTTCTATTTGTTTAAGGAGTTTGAGAAGAATAGATATTAAATCTTCTCTAAATTTCTCGTAGAACTCAGCTGTGAATCCATCAGGACCTGGGCTTTTTTTGTTGTTGTTAGTAAGTTTTTTATTAATTTTCAATTTCATTGGCTGATATTGGGTTATTCAAGATCTTTACATTGTCTTCATTAGCTCTGGTAATTCATATGTATCTAGGAAGCTGTCCATTTCATCTGCATTTTCCATCCAATGAGTAAAGATTTTCAAAGTAGATATTGATGACTTCTGAATTTCTACAGGACTTGTAGTGATATTATCCTTCTAATTCCTCATTGAATAGATTTGAATTTTTTCTTTACTTTTTTGGATAAGATTTGCTAGGGGTTTATCAGTTTTATTTATTCTTTCAAAGAACCAACTCTTTGATTCATTGATCCTTTGTATTGTTTTCTTAGTTTAAATTGTGTTCATACCTGTTCTGACCCTTATAATTTCCTCCTTTCATCAGGCTTTGGGATTAACTTGCTCTTCTTTTTCTAGAAGGTTGAGGTGTAACATAAGATTGTTTATGTTCCTTCTGTTTTTATTGATGTGGGAATTCACTATTATAAATTTCCCTCTGAGGGGTGCTTTCATTGTGTCCCACAGGTTCTGGTAGTTTGTATCTGCATTTTTGTTTGATTGTAAATAGTGTTTAATTTCTACTTTAATTTCTTCTGTGACCCACTGGTTGTTTAGGAGGGTGTTATTTAATTTCCATGTGTTTATGGAACTTTTGCAATTTCTTTTATCTTTTATTTCCAGTTTCATTGCACTATTGTCTGATAATATGCATGGTATAATTTCAATTCCTTTGGATTTACTTAAGCATGTTCTATCTGCTAGCAAGTGGTCTATTTTAGAGGATGTCCCATGCATAGCTAAGAACATGTATTCTAATGTTGGGTGGAATACTCTGTAAAGGTTTACTAAGTCTGTTTGTTCACATGTCTGGTTTAGTTCTGTTATTTCTTTGCTGATTTTTTTGTGTAGTTGATCTCTCTCTTTGTGACAATGGGGTATTACAATTCCCTGTTACAATTGTGTTATTGCTTATTTGATTTTTTATGTCTGTTAAAATTTGCCTTAGATAATTGGGTGCTCCTACATTTGGTACATATGTATTTATGATTATTATTTCTTCCTCTTGCTGTTTTCTCTTAATAAGAATATAGTGACCTTCTGTCTCTTTTGATCGTTGTTAGTTTCAAGTTCACCTTGTCATAAACAGAATAGCTACTCCTGATATTTTCTGGGTTCCTGTTGCATGGAGTGTTGTTTTCCATCCTTTGACTTTCAGTCTGTGGATTTCCTTTTGAGTTAACTGAGATTCTTGTTGGATTTTCTTTCTTGATCCACTTTTCTAGTCTGTTTCTTTTGATTTGTAAATTGAGACCATTTGCATTAATGGTTATTACTGATACATATTGACTTATCCTTGTCATGTTATTTTCCCACTGTTGATTCTGTACTTTCCCCCTCTGTTTAACTGCTTACCTTGCTTGGTAGTTCTTTTCTATTGTTGGTTTTGAGATTGTGGTCATTTTATCTCTTTGTAGAATATCTTTCAGTACTCTTTGTTGGGTTAGTTTGGCATTCGTGAATTTCTTCAGTTGATCATTGTCATGGAAGTATCTTACTTCTCCATCAATTTTGAAAGATAGCTTTGTAGGGTACAGCAATCTGGGTTAGAAGTTGTTTTCTTTCAAGACCTTAATGGTCTGAGTTGAGAAGTCTGCCATGATTCTGATGGGCTTTCTTTCATAGGTTATCTTTTCTCTAACAGCTTTTAATATCCTGTTCTTTTGCTCATTTTCTGAGATCTTGATTACTATGTGTCTGGATGTAGATTTATTTTGATTATGGCTAACTGGGGTTCTATGTGCCTCACTTATGTGTATATAAGCTTCTTGTCCCATGCTTGGGAAATTTTCTGCTATTCTTGCTGCAAATAGTCTTTATGTGATTCATGTTGCCTCCTGTGCCTTCGTTGACACCTATCAGCCTTATATTGTTTTTCTTTGCCTCATCTTGCAGCTGTTGAATTATTTGCTGTTCCTTTGTTATTTTTAAGAGAACTTTTCTTTCATGATCACTTGTGGCAATGCTGTCTTCAGTGTCTGAGAGTCTATGTTCTGTTTCATTCAAGTGGTTCTTCGACTTTCAGTGGAATTTTTAATTTCCTGAATGTCTCTTTGAATCTGTTTCAACATTGTAATTCCTATACTGTTCATTCAAAGTTTCCATCATTTTTCTGTGCTCCTCTATTTTTTTATTTATGTCTTCTTTTCATATGTCAAACAATTCTTTCATGGGTGTCATTTTTTTTTTTTACCTGAGCAATTATTTCTGATCTGATTTCCTCTATAGCTTGAGGTAGTTGGTTCTTTACTTCAGTTGCTATCATTTCAGAGATTTCAGGTGTACGTCTTCCATGTTCTTCCATGCTGATATTTCTTGGACTTGTTCTGGGTGGGGTGTTTGGCTGAGATTGCATTTTACTTCTTCCTTTTTGTCATTTTCAAATATCCCTAGGTTTCTTGGGATTCAGGTTTGTTCCTGAGATGGCGACAGTGGAGTGGAGCCAGAGGACCGAGGCACCCTGACAGCTCACCAAGGCCTCCCAAGACCAAGGCCCCTCCAGACAGTCTCCACTGAGATTTAAGGCAAACTCTTAGCTGTGAACCCTTGTAAAAATGAAAAGAAAGTTAAACACTTCCAAAATTAAATTGCACAAAATAGACATTTCCATTCCGAAAGCTACAAACAGGGGGACACAAAGGAATGGGACCAAAGCAAGTCCAAAATCCAGCAAGGCAAACATTAAGTCCTATTGTCCCATGTAGAACTTGTGAAGCAGTCTGTGGCAAGATGTGAACTCCAAAAGGCTTGGGTGCGTCCACTCCTTCAGCACTGCTGGTTGTTGTAGCCCCCATGGCTTCTTTTGGGCCTGCTCTACTCCTTTCTTGTAGCTTTTCTCAAACAATCCACATTCCTGGCTTCTCCAACTTCTGGAATCTCCACTGCACCTTTGGCTTCACACACTACCATTTCAGGAGTACACTGCCTGCCCTCACAGGGCTTCTTCTGAAATCTGGATGGAACCCTTCCTGACTCTACAACTCTTCCATTCTGCATGCACATAAAACCAGTGCCATGTGGATGATGCCAAGGTCTGCTGCCAGCTGAAGCAAAAGCCAGGCTTCCTTCTCTCTGGGCTATTAGGGGTCAAGTACCTGGATCACTGAGCACTCTGAATCTAATTCTAAGGAACAAATCTCTACCACCATTCTGGAACATGGTGCTCCGCAACTTTCTTCTCAAAGCAATTTCTTTCACTTTTGCAATTTTGAGACTGTGAAGGGTAAAGTCCTGTTGCTTCCTATGATACCCTCAGGCCATCTTTTGTATTCTCCTGTTCCTTCTCAGCAATCAGGATCTCCTGTGCTCTATCTTTGTAGTCCACAGCTTTACTGGAGCTTTCTTTCTGGTCAAAGTCATGCTTTAAATCATTCTGCAAGGCTCTTTGCTCTTGATACTCAACATAAATCTGGCTAAAATCCCGCCACAGTAGCTATGCCGCCACATCAGCATTTGCCTATTGGGGTCTTGGCCTTTCGATCTCTGAAATGAGTGGATGACAAATGGCTTAAATAAAAGAGACCAGTAGTATGATTTAGGAGCACCCAGGAAAGTCAGAACTCTCAGGAGTAAAGACAAAGAGCTTCAGTGGACTGCTTATAGTTATTGGTTTTTTAAACAAAGGAGATAGTCTATTCACCTAACAGTTTGTATAGGTTTCAGTCCATAATCAGTTGGCTCCAAGGCAAGATGCAACATGGCACAGGGGCAATCAATGGTTCATGATGGCAGAAGACAGCAAAAGCAACAAGTGAGAGAGAGCCAAGCCTTTTTCTGTCCCTCACATTGTATCCAGTCTACTGGGATTAGGGCAGTGCCAATCCAATCAGGCAATTACCACTCTTAATCCGAGCACATTAATCTCAGTACTGCACTATGAATTAATCACATACACTAGATTTAGCCACCTCCAAAAAACCTTAGGGGGGCCAGGGGTAGAATGTTATGGTTTGTGTCTGGATGTCCCCCCAAAGCCTTATGCAGTCATAGGGGGTAGGCTTTTCGGATGCAGCCGAATCTAGAGTTTGTGATTAGTTGTCTAGAGCTGGGACTGGCAGTGTGAGTGCTATAACCACCTGAGGGCAGATAGCCTGCATACAAAATAAGGGAGGGAAAGTGGCTTGCTTGCCCCCTTTGTGCATTGCTTTTGGTATCTTCTACTACTGTAAATTGCCCCACTGCCATGAGCCATGCTGCCTCAGAGCCAGCGGACTATGGGCTGAAACCTCCACAAACTACAAACTAAATGAAACTTTCCTCCCTTATTTTGGGTGTCAGGTATTTTGTCTCAGCAATGAGAAAAGTAACTAAGACAGAACCTGGTACCGGGAGTGGGGTCATTGCTGTGACTATAACTGACCATGAAGGTCAAGAGCCTTTGAGAATGGCTTGTGGGAAGTTTGGAAATGTTCAGAGATGTCACCTCAAAGAATAGAGCTAGAACACTGTAGGCTGTTCTCTATGAGAGATTCTGGTTAGTGCTCAGAAAACCAGAAGGCTGATAGAAATCTTGCTGGTAAAGACCAGGGTGAAAAGTGTCTGCTGGGAAGGACTGCACTGGCTGTTTGACTCAAGACAATGTGTGTTATGGGCTGGGGATATAGTTCAGTGGAATAAGCGCCTGCCTAGCAAGCGCAGGGTCCTGAGTTCGATCCCCAGTACCGCCAAAAAATAAAAAAAATACTTGACAATGTGTGTTATGGCTTGACAGAAACTTTGTCTGCAGTTTGCTCATGTCCAGAGACTCTGCCCAAGACTGAGATTAAGGGTAGCAGACTAATCAATCTGGCCAAAGAAATTTCAAGGCAGTCAAATGTTGAGGCAGTGGCATGGCTCATGTTAGGGGCTTTTAGCCAGATTTATGTTGAGAATCAAGAGTAAAAAGCCCAACAGAATGATTGAAAATGTGAGTTTGGCCAGAAGGGTGGCTCCAATAAAGCTGTGGACTGCCAAGACAGAGGCAGAGATCTTGACTACTGATAAGGAACCAGAGAATAGGAAAGAGATGGCCTGAAGACATCATAGGAAATAGTGTAACTCTAGCCTTCACAGCCTCGAAATTCCAAAAGTGACTTTGCTCTGAGAAGAAAGCCCCAGAGGACCAGGTTCCAGAATGGTGGCAACATAATTTATTACTTAAAATTGGATTCAGAGCACTCATCAGGTCCAGGCACTTGACCCCTACAACCAAAAGAGAAGAAGGCCTGGCTACTGCTCCAGCTGGTAGCAGATCTTGTCATCATCCACATGGTGCTGGTTTGTGGTGCATGCAGAATGCAAGAGTTCTGAGGTTAAAAAGACTTCCACTCTGATTCCAGAAAAAGGCCTGGGAGGCTAGGCAATAGGCCCCTAAGAGGGCAGTGCGTGAGGCTGAATGTGAAGTTAAAGGTGCAGTGGAGATCCCAGAAGTTTGGAGAAGCCAGAAATGTGGATCATCTGAGAAAACCTGTAAAGCAGAAGGAGAGTGGGCCCAAAAGAGAAGCTGTGGGAGCTATACCCACTGGAAGTACCATAGGGGCAGAACCACACCAGCCCTCTGCAGCTCACAACTTATTACAGATTGCTTCAGCTGCCACGCATGGAACTGCTGAACTTTGAACTTGCTTTGGTCTCATTCCTTTGTATCCCCTTGTTTTTAACTTTTGGGATGAAAATGTTTATCTTGTGCCATCGATTGTTGGAAGTGTTTAACTTTCTTTTCATTTGTATAGTAGTTCACAGCTGAGTTAGCCTTAAATCTCAGACTTGGGACTTGGGACTTTTCAGCTCTGCTGAAAGTGTTTGGGCTTTGGCAAATCTTAGTGATGGACTAACTGCCTTTTGCATAAAGGGATATGCATGAGTCTTTGGGGAGAATGTTCTAATACAATGTTGATAAATACTGTTGGGGGGGTTGGGTACTGGGAATTGAACTCAGGGCCTCAATGCTTGTCAGGCAGGCACTGTGCTGCTAAACTATATCCCCAACTTGATAAATACTGGTTCTTAAGGGTTGTTAAACCTGTGTTATAGTGCATCTACCTCCCTTTCTGATTCCTTGGCCACCATGGCTCCCATAAAAAGCTTTCAGCAGAGGGGAAAAAGAGAAGCAGGTCCTGAAATTCACACTTTACCACACACATCCTGTAGAACATGGAATCATAAACGCTGCCAATTTCAAGCAGTTTCTCCAGGAGAAAATGAAGGTGAATGGCCAAGCCAGGAATCTTGGTGTAGGGGTGGTCGCCTTTGAAAGGAGGAAAAGCAGGATCACCATGACTTCTGAGGTGCCTTTTTCCAAAAGGTATTTGAAATACCTCACCAAAAAATATTTGAGTAATCATCTACATGACTGATTACACATAACTGCTAACAGCAAATAGGGTTATGAATTACACTACTTCTTAACCAAGATGAAGAGGAGGAGGAGGAGGATTAAAACTCCTTTGTCTGGAATATTTCTTCATGAGTTCTTGAATTAAACTTAGGGACCCCCCCAAAAAACACCCTGGGTTATAATGTTCAAGTTGGAAAATGATAAGGATAAGCATGTCTTTGTATCTAGAAACCACTTTAAAGAAATATGTCTGGTTGCCAAGTTGACAAAGGGTGGACTGTAATGGCTGACACCATTGTGTCAGCTTCAGAAGCTTTAGAAGCTTAACTGACCCAGCAGTTCTACTTCCTAGGGTATACAGTACATGCCTTATGGTGGCTGTTTACACCCTAGGATGTCATAATGGTTGATTCATTGTGTCAACTTGAGAAGTTCAGAACTTTAAGCAACTTAGCAGGGGCCAGGGTCCTTACTTTGTAAACATCCTCAGCCTGTGCAAGAGGGCACACGGTGCTATAGTCACCCTACAGTGGATAGCCTGCTTACAACAGAAGAGAGGAAGAGGCCTGCTCCACCCCTTTTTGCTCTTGTTGCTTTTGCTGTCTTCTGACTCATGAACTGTTGCTCCTGTGCACATCACTCTGCTTCGGAGCCAAGTGATTATGGCCTGAAACCTCTACCAACTGTGAGCTACACGAACCTTTCCTTCTGTAATTTGAGACATGAGGTATTTTGTCTCAGCAACAACAGAAAAATAAGTCATCATTTAAAAAGACATATTTAACCTTAGGTTATCTGGCACCTAGGACATCTGCTGTCACATTTGAGCCATGACAGGAGAGCTCACATGGCAAGAATGGTAATGGAGAGACAGGTGGTTTGGAGGGATTTGGTTTTCTTTTTCAGACAGGGTCTCACTGCATGGTGCAGGCTATCCTTGAACTGATAGCAATTCTCCTGCCTCAGCCTCCCAAGTGCTGAGGTTACAGGCATGCACCACCACACCCGGCTGGTATGAAGGTTCTTGATTCAGTCACTGAATTAGTTAATCCAGGAAATGACTTCTGCTTGGACTCCACCTTATTATCAATCATTGCAATTTAAAAACTATTAAAACTGTTCTTTGCTTTGTTGCTGCTGGGGATTGAGTCCCTGAAATTGTTTTGACTGCAAAAATAATTCAGACATATTATTTGAGAAAACTAAACATTTATTGAGTACATGTTTATTTAGTAACAACACACAGTTTCTCAATAGAAAGATGAGTTGAATTCTTCCAAAAGAGAAGAAACCAATTTCCCAAATTCCCAGATTAGACTCAAGTCTATTACTTTATGGCTCCTTCTAATAATTTTCAAAATACAAAATATTTGGAGAAAGATATTCACATTATTCTAAAGCCAAAATGTTTTAAAGTAAGAGTAGTAGAAGAATAAAAGTAGTTTAAGGACAGTAATTTCTAAATATCACAGTATATCATGATACATTCCTCCAGCTTTTAAAACTATTGCTACTTAAAATGTTAACATATTCATGCAAAATACTTGGGAAAAGTGAAACACCTGCTACCTTTTTCCAGTTTCTGATTTCAGGGATGGGGCAGTTTCTGATTTCTTCCGTGTCCTTCACAGGTCTTGCGTTATAGCATCCAAAAATTAGTCCAGCTCTCAAACACTGACAATAATGCATGTAGAACATGCATTTTTGCTAAATTTGCAAAGGATGACACATTCTAAACAATACTACAAACCCTGGGTCATTGTTGCACAAAAAGGTAACACTCCAGTATTCCCTGAAGAGACTTGATGCAGAGGATGGAAACAGCTATTGTCCACCACAGATAAGAGTCATTTACTTTTTTTTTTTTTTTTCCGGGACCGGGGATCGAACTCAGGGCCCTAGTGCTCAGCGGCAAGCACTTAGCCCACTGAGCTGTACCTCCAGCCGAGTCATTTACTTTTTAAACGAAATACATGCTATTACGTTCTCTTCATCAATTTTTAAAAAGGGCTGCAATCATACTCTGCACATGAATGTGTTCATGTATTTCAACTCCATATATAAACATAATCAAAGGCTCCACAGCAGTCTCAAATTTGGTATTAAGGTAGCTGACCACAGATCTTCCAAATGCCATTCACAATGCTAGTGGTGGGAAAAATTACTGGCAAAAGTTCTCTTTCTACTTGAAAAATAAAAAAATCTTTTATTTGAAAAATCTAAGGAAATAATCCCATTAGGCATTTGGAATTATTGGTACAGACAAAGTGACAAGCAAACTTTCCACAGTAATTCTAAAACTGATTTGCAATCAATTTAAAATTGTTCAAACTAATACGCCACTCTGCCATTACCAGATGGCTGAATAACATCACGTTTGTTTTTATTTTTTTCTTAATTCTTATACCCCTTTTAGACTTCTATATTAAGTTTATACAACTGAGATTTTGAAATCCAGTTTTATGGTCAATGAGTTAAGAAACAACACACATCAAAACAGGTCAGCTAGATTTTAATAGGCAAAAAGGGGTTGCTTTGGCAATGTATAAAATATAACTATTACAGTAAAAATCTTTTATTAAATATTAAAATGTAATAAGGCATCTGAAATTGCATTTAATAAATGGATAATTGGCCCCACACCTGACATATTGCAACCTACATTTCTCCTCTATGTACTCTAAGGAACCAAAAAAGTTATATTAAAACAAGTATCAGTGGTCTTTCTAAACACATCTGAGATCCTGACTGCAACTACAGCACTCACAAAGTACGTATCTGAAAAAGACAATGGCTGTCTTCTAAAGTGTTCCCCCTTTCATGCACCTCTATCATTCCTGTTTTCTCGAATCCATTTGTAACAGTTAACTGAAAGCACCCTCCTGAGGAACAGAGGTATCTAAGGCTTCACCCACCCTCAGATCAGGGCAGTGATTCTCAGGCCTCATCTCCTATGTATGTGCATCAGGTGGGAAAACTGCTACACGAGATTCCTGGGTCCCCATCAGACTTAACAAAGCAGCCCCTCTCTCTCTTCCCTCCCTGATGAATACGTGGTTAGTCTCATATAAATCCAACGTTGGTTTGGCTAAAGAACAAAGTTGAACTGGAAGACATCCGTTTCCATAGGTCCTAGCTCACAAACTGAAATTCAGTTAAATGTTAAATCATTATTCCTATAAAAGGGTAGCATGACCAGGAATTGTCTCTAGTACCAGTAAGTTAAACACAGCTGCCCCTGCTACCCCCTTCCACAGAAGCCAGCAGCATTCCTGACCCTGGAGGATGAGGGACAGCAGGCAGTGACCTAGCATAGGGGCTGTAACTCCAAAAGAAAATGGCTCCACAGCCTTCCTGTCCATCTCCACCTCTCATTTCTCATACTTTCGGTCCATCTGTTCTCTTCCTGTCTTCTGTATCCTCACTTCAACTCTCTGCTCTTCCCTCTCTCTCACTTCCTCTTTCCCTTTCTTTTTGATTATTCATGTACATCATTCTTTCCTTCTCTACTTTCTTTTCTGTAACAATTCTTTCTTTCACAGTGTAAGCAAATTCATTCTGCAGATATATGTTAGAAAACATTCAGCCTATGGAGATGAACCACCAGTAAGATTAGGATGGCTTCAGAAGCCATGCGCAATACTTTCAAATCTCTTATTGCTTCTGACTCCCATTTCCTGTGAGGTCTGAAGGGCAGATTGATTGTACTTAAAACCTAAGGCACAAAGAAGGTTAAGCAACAGGGCAGAGGTCCCGAGCCAGAGCTAGTTCACAATCTGGTCTTCTCGTCCCCACAATACCATCTGACTGAGGCAGGATGAGAAACCAGTGTGGAAGCAGTAATGTTACCTCAGGCTCTGAAGTGTCCAAAGATAGCACGATTACCTTATATACTAAGAATTACGCTTCAAGAGGACAAAAAAGTGTTTATGTTCTTAAAATATGAATCAAAATATATGTTCTAGCAATTTTCCAAGTTCATTTAAGATGACAAAAAATACAAAGTATGAGTACATCTTAAAGTCTTTCCACTTTGGTAATACTGTAGCCCAGAGACAATTCTGAGGTCCGAATTGTTCTAACACACAGACTCAAAAGATATGTAATTTATACAAACTGCATAGATACATTGTTTTATGAAAAATTACTTATACTAAAAACATCTATGCTCTCCAAGTTGTCTGTCTACACTTTAAACCTCATTAACTCTGAGAACTGCATTTCTTGAGAACTCTCAGAGAAAAAAATCACTTTGTCTGAAAATAAAGTTTTAAAAATTCATTTTAAAAATTCAGTTTCAAACTGCTATCAACACTCTGAAATACCATTAATTTTCAGGAAAAAAGCAGATAGCTCACTTACGTCGGGTCTGAGGGGACCAGATGAAGAGACCTGACTGACCCACATAGCCAACTGTAGAACAGCACAAAAGCCACAATCCAAGAGAAGCCACAGCACAGGCCAGCTGACTCGGCCCCCTGACTGGACCTCAGCCAGACACTTCACCATCCCAGCCAGTCGCACTGCAACCTGAGCCTGCACTCACTGAGAAAACCATATCTGACAGAGTTTACTAATATAAATTCATATTTTGTCAATGCAAACTAGTTCCTCTAATCTCAAACTCACATTTATAATTTACCAACTGTGCCAGGAATTGTGGCATCCTAAATTTAACATTAAAGTTGACAAAATGATTTGTTCCCAAACAAGGAGACATCACACTCACCTGAAGTACTTGTTGAAAACAGGACGTAACTTGTATTTCATCCTAATTCTAACTACCCAGCTGAACGATGGCATTTCTGAGGCACTCAGAGAAACACACTTAGGTACTGAGTAGCAGAGGAAACCAAGGCTGGCTGCTACTTTTATATATGATGTGTCTGCAGTTACCAGAATGTTCAAAGCAGCGACATAAATGGAATCTGGGATTTCTGTAACATATTTCAATAAGCTGTGTGTGGACACACCTGTAATCCCCGCACTTTGGAAGGTTTAGGCAGGACGACTTCAAGTTCAGCCCATCATGGGTAATTTAGTGACACTTAGTGAGATCGTGTCTCAAAATAAAAAATAATAGTAAAAAAGGCTGGAGATGTGAAGGTGTGGGTTCAATCCCCAGTTAAAAAAAAAAACCAATCACACACGTACACCTGGGTATGCACACACATACACAAACACACAATCAGCAAAGAAAAAAAGAAACAATCCAATACTGACATACGAGATCATGAGACCCGGGTGACTAGTCCCACCACACTGTGCTCTCTACTTCGGTGCAATCTTTAAATCTTTTCATTAGAAAGGTTTTGCAGACTCCATCTAGTATTACTGGAGACACAGGATATTAGTCTCCAGAAGGAGAAGGCTCAGGACATCTATCTGTAAGAAGCTCCCTCCCTCTAGAGTCAGAAAGCAATGGTCTCCTCTGTGGGCCACTAAAAATACATATGCATCCGCCAAAGCCCGAAACCCCAGCTCTCTCGCCTCCCCCTCAGCAAGCACCAACTCAGCGCTGCTCCCACCCACAAGCTGTCAGCATGCCAGGCGCAGGCTGGGGATATAGCTCAGTGGAATAAGCGCCTGCCTAGCAAGTGCAGGGTCCTGAGTTTTATCCCCAGTACCGCCAAAAAAAAAAAAAAAAAAATACTGAGGAAGCATGCCAGGCGCATGACCACCCTCCTCTGGGGGGGCTTCACTTGCTTCCTTACCTTGCCCCTCTAATCTGTCCCTGACTGAACCACAGCAGACAGAAGACAACAGGACCAACCATTTACTTTCTGTGTATTTCAGGTCTACTCCGAAGGCACTGTATCTTCTCAAGCCAAATGCTACCATTTTTGTAAGTGATTTTTTTGGTCCTAATGTTCCCTTCTCTATTTAAGCACTTTAAACATCAAGAGGGAAAGTGAAGATGACCAAGCAGCACATAGCAAAATGAGATGTGCTCCAGCATGGCCACACTAAGCACTCAGGTCTCAAACTACATTATGTGGACAGCAGGTCAACAATGGGAAGAGAAGTCATATTTTTCTCATCTTCAAGATTAAAAAGTTAACTATCTTTAGCACTGTTCAAAACAGGAAAACAATATAAAATAAAAAACAAAAAAAGAAAGAGAGGCACATTAACCCCATCAAAACTACTTTTCTGTAGTTCAGTATGACAATCTTTTTCATCCAGATCACCCATCAAAGTTGTTTAACTTACTTAACTTGGATCTATACATTTGCTTCTTCAAAAAACATCCTGCAAAGCTAGTTTGAGGTAGAACAGTTTAAATGGACCATTTTTCCCTAAATTACTGATCTCAGGTCGTGCACTGCTTATTCATTTTGGTGCACTGCATCTTCCACCATCACATTAGCATTACTATTAAGGTTCTCACTTTACTATCACTGTAAGGTATCTTGCTTCCAGAATGCCCAGGAAAGCTGCAAACTTTCACATAAACTGATAAAAAAATTTCTAAATATCTTATAACTGAGATTTGGCAAAACAGTTTAATGCACACAAAATGAAGACATTTCTCCTTATCTCACCGCCATGTGCACATGCGCGCACGCGCGCGCGCGCGCACACACACACACACACACAATGAGCACACACAATGAGCACACATGCACCACACGCACAAAAACCTCAACATGTTCACTGTTTACTCTTTCGCATACAACTCAGTTTTTAACATTCAGCTTATAGTCTAAAGATGATTTTGAACACGATTGTCACAAAAAAATTGTAGAAGAGAGATGAAATGCATAACGGCACACATCGATTGTCAAGGGTTACATTGGTCACATCACATTTCTTGAGAAACAGAACCTTTTCTGCTCCTGTAAACAACTTTTGCTCATGTATATAAAGTGACAGAAATTACTGCTGTGCACACAATCTGCATCTCCACTATGAAGAGGAACATTTCCTCCACCCACCACCTCTACCCCTTCACTCACTCAAGAGTAAAAAAGTCCAGAGCACAGTAGTCCACAAGCATTCAGTAAAACCTTCAGAAATAATGGGATGACAGCAAGGAAACATGAGATGAAACACGTCTTCTTGCTGGAACTCAAGATTTAACTCATTCTTCATCACATGAATATACTGCTTTTGAAACTTCAGGAAAAAAATTATCCTGGAGATGAATCATCTCCTTCCCAGATACTTCATGGAAGACCATTCCTTCACACATACCCTCTGGTATTTTGTTGTTTTCACCCATTTACCTCAGCAGTCAGCCCAATCGCCTTTTCTTTGGTCGTCTGTCATAACGTCCTCTTACACTTTTTGTTAATTGCTTCATAAATATTTTGTAGATTTTTCCACAGTATGTATGCACTGTCTTTTGTAGTTCCAGTTCTAATGGCTTTAACAAGGAATGCACATTGTCGTCTTCAAAAGAACACTAGAAAAAGAAAATAAAAAGCAAAAATACACACAATGTCATTATTTTCCCAACAACTTCTCCAGTTTAATGTTAACCCCCATCTAATACCTCGCAAAAATATATGTTCAATATACATTTCCAACAAATCGTGCAGAACTATTAGAGAAAGGGGACGGAGATGGTAATTCTCTGAGGTGATCAGGTAAAGCCATTCAGAAAAGGGTTAACAGAAGTAAGGTACTCTCGGTCTAAGGAAAACAGGCTCAAGGGCAGAGAAGCCCAGAGATCCCACTGTAAAGGGATCACACACTCTGAAGGCATCTGGAGCAACTACGAAGGCTGGGCTTCTTTTAAAAGAGCAGTGGGGGCCAGCCAGGCCTGGTGATTCAGGGCTGTAGTCCCAACTGCTCAGGAGCCTGAGGCAAGATGACTCAAAGCTTTTGGCCAGCCTGGGCAACTCAGTGCCCCCAGGCCCTCCAGAATCTTCTGGTGCACCAAATCCCCATTCCCACCTTCCAAAACTGTCTCTGGCAGTAGTGGTGAGGCTACAGTAGAAAGGACGGAGACAGGAGGCCTGGAGAGAAGGATGCACTATGACAGTAGGGCTCCACACTTCGCAGAAAGCCTTATTTACACAGAAGGTCCCCAAAGATAAAAGATATCTGAGAACTGCTATTGCAATGCTCAGAGGGAGTCACAACAAGGTCTAAAATGTAATCCAGGAACTACATCAGCTGAATGATGACTGGCCCATTAATTTCAAAATATATTTTTGACAATCCTCTTCATTTTGTTTTTACTGTAAAATATATAAAATATCCTGAAGAATATATTTAGGAACACTGTAACAGTAGTTAAGTGGAAATAATTTGTGATCCTAGTATTTTCAATCGGTTTTATTTTTTGATTTAGTATTTCAACTAGGTATATTTTCAATTAGAAAGATGGATAGGTGTTGAAAATAGAACAATTTACATAAACATTTGAAGTCAGTTAAAAACGCAAAATCACAAACGAAATTCAGAACCTGAAGCCTAAAAAGTGGCAGTACGCTGAGACTGCCCCTGAGGTTCATCTGCACACTGAGGGAGGAGAAACAGCTTCAGTCTCAGCACCATCAGCCTGTAGAAAGCCGCCATCGGCCGAGAAGTATGTCTGTATTTTTAACACACACTTACTGATGAGATGCAGAGATCCTACACGTCGGCACCGTTTAACCAGGAAAATTGTAAACATAACTACAGGAAACCATTACTCTTTAAGAGATTTTTAAAAATCAATCACATACATTGAATAGAAACATCTAAAATAGTTTTGAGGACAGAAATAAAGAGGAGGGAAGCTTAGTTTCTATCTGCTGGATGCCACTGTAAGACTTCTGTACGTCTCACTGTGTCTAAGCTTCAGAACAACTTTATGAGAATCATATTAACATCCCCATTTTACACGGAGGCAATCAAGGCAAGGAGGGAGCACTTCCCCGCCGTCACAAACTTGGTAAGCGTCTAAGCCACGACTCTGCCCCAGGAGCCTCGCCCCCAAGTCTACCTAGCAGTGGCAAAGCAATTCCACGCACACCACAGGGGGCTCTTTGCTATCATGGAGAGCTCTGAAGGGTTGCAGCAACTGGTCTAGGCACCTCTGCACACTCCAGTGGTACTTCTCCAAGCAAACAAAACCATGCTTTTAACCTTTAAACAGCCTGAAGGATGAAGCTGAATGGGCAGGGAAGACTTGAAAAGAATTGCTCAGCTATATATAGACATAGCGAAGTTTGTATGGGGTTAAGAGTGGCTGCTGGTTAAAGTAAGTAAACTTCATCAAACAACACAGTCACGTTAACATTCATCCCGACGTGTGTTAAAACCACACTTGAATGACTGGCTGAGAGGAATATAACAATGGGAGACCAAATTCTGGTTGGTTTCTTATTGTTACTATCCAAAATTAACAATAAAATATAGACACAGTAAATACATTTAAGAGTTAGGGGAAGACTCCGGATTCCCAGGACTATGCAATCATTTTCATGATTTAAATACTGGTGTTTTTGGTTAATTCTTTTCCTTCACTGAGAAAAAAGTCTTTTGATGAGTATTTTCTGAAATAAGAACAATTTTCTCAGGAATCAGAGTTCACCTCACTCTATGACACAGCAGTTTGACTCTAAGGAAAAAGACCAATTGTCTTGTCCACATATAGAAGCATAACCTGAAGACACTGCATTCTGCCCTCACCCCATCTGCCGTGCCTTCAGGGCTGTGCACTAATAACCTGCATCTTGGGGTACGCTACATCACCGCAGGTCTCCCGCTGTCCTGCTCTGCGCCTGCATCACCTCCTCACTGCTTCAGGGCCTGTGCTCACCGTCCTCTGGGCTCAGGTTCTGTTAGCCCCTCCGAGGAGCCTTTCTCAACACAGTCCCTCCTTTCCAGCACTTTACCCAGAACTTTTTAGGAAAGCCACACTTTGTACATTGTGTGAGCTGAAAGCAAAAACACCAGGAGGCTACGATGACCACCGTGAGGCCACGCGAGGGGGCATTGTCAAAGTACAGAATTTGCAGGCGGCCCACACCTGCAAGCGCGGCTGCGCTGGAGGCTGAGGCAGGACAGCAGCCGGAGCCACTCAGGGAGACCATCTCAAAGCAAAGTTCTAAAGAAGGGCTGGCGGGCTGGGGACATAGCTCAGCAGAATAAGCGCCTGCCTGGCAAGCGCAAGGTCCTGAGGTTGATCCCCGGTACCGCCCAAAAAAAAGGAATAAAGAAGGGCTGGAGACGTGCCTCCGGGGCAAAGTGCGTGCCTAGCACGCGTGAGGTGCTGGGTTCTCTCCCCAGGTCCACAGAAACAAACAGCAGACTGTGCACAACGAGGGTGACAGAATAGCAACTGGGCCCCTCAAGCCCTGGGTGTCAGCAACTACACAGAGGCCCCCTGGTGGGGGAGGCGCTGGAGATCACTCGCGGGAACAGTTATGCAAATGGCAGCAGGTGCACAGTAAAGCACAGCTAACACAGCAACACCAAGGAAACTCAGTAATTCGCAATGAAATACACAAAGGAGAAAATACCTTACAGAACCATAAAATGTTTTGTTCCCATTTGAATTTCCAGTTTTTAAGCTTAGTATTTTTATTCACCCAACAACTAATATTTAACAAATACATATGGACTGTAAAACCTGATTTGTTAGCAGATACAGCTATGCATTTAATTGCAAAGATGGTTCACATCCTTTATAATTCATGTTGTTCACTGGATCCCATGGCTACGACTAAGCTTCCATCTGAAACTTGCATAAACACCCTTGTCTGAACGCAGTTCCTTAAAAATTACACTTCTCACTGAATTATAGATTAAGGGAAGATAAAAACACAAACCAAGAGCACCATAAAAGGCTGATTAAATTCATTAAGTTGAAAAATGGATGGATACAAGCTGTAGTTAACACAGACCCAAAACAAACACACACAAAAATCAGTGTTTGAAGTTATTTTAAAAATAAGATCTGTTTTTTAAAAGTCAAGTGTTATTAATCAACTTAAAGCTATTACTCAGATTTTAAAGGTATACATTTACATACTACAGGAAAAAAACAAAACCAGAGAGATTTAAATCTGTAATAAGATTCTTTTTAAATGCTCAAGGAAACAAAGGAATCATATTTTTATAAGAATGTGTTTCTTTTCTATCTTATAAAGTCTCAGAACCCCAAAAGCACTTTTCTTCATTTTTATCACCTCCTGACAACCCATAATAAAGCATTATTAAAATATGATATTAATTTCTGATGGCACACAAGCCTGCTACATTAAAATTAAAATCAACACTAAATTTTGTAATTCTTTAGTGTTTGTAGTCATATCAATGATAAGCTAATTATTTAGTAACTGTATCTGTCAAGTTTATAGGACAAAAAACTTAGCAAATAATCCACAGAAACCACAGCCTATAGAGCTATTACCAATTTGTCTTCTACCAAGCACAAGAGAAACTATTTCCAAGAGAAAGCTCCACTTCCTTGTGGGCAGCACACCTCACACAGCACCGCCACGTCTCAGCCTCATGCAGGCCGCTGCAGAGCTTCGCCTTCACCCACGGCTCCAGTCAGACTCGAGGACCACGCTGGAGCTCGCCAGGGACCTTGCCACAGTCCACACAGTGCTCTCTGGCAGCTCTCAGCCCAGATGGGCCAGCTCATCTGGCAAACTCTTACTTGTTCTTCGGGGCCCATCTCAAATAACTCCTATAACAAAACTACTACTCTCAGTTCTAGTAAAGTCTCTGTCACAACAGGTTACAGTCAAATGTTCTTACTCTTATTTATCAATTTTACTAGACCAGAGGTTTTCCAGTCAGTAGCAAACAGTAAGACCTTGGCCCAGAGGGCTCATCAGCTACTCCTCAGATCCCTACGCTCAGAGGCCAAAGTAACACAATTGTATTCACCTGTATTTTGTTTCCACACCCACTGAGAGTAAGCATAACCTAGCAGAACACAAGGCACATCCACAGGAGTCAAACGGCCTCAGGTACTTCTCCCCAGGTCAGCAGTGCATCAGCTAACGGAACAATGATACAGCGCATCCATGAGCCATAAATCCAAAGATGCACAAAATGCCCCCAGTCTCGGTCGCTAAGATACCCCATGTATGCACCTGAAGCGCAAGAAGTACAGTCATCTCTATCAATCCTCCTTAATTACATACAGCAAGACTGGAAGAACAAGACGAAAAGAGAACAGGTATCTGGGGTGATAGTAGGGTAGACACAGTGCAAATTTTTTCAAAGATCATTATAAAGCAAACATTTGAAAGACAAAGCCTTATTTACAAAGCAACATAAATGATAAAATACTTAAGTATAAATGTGAGGCATATTTATTTATTCATTTACTTGGTACCAAGAATTGAACTCAGGACCTTGTGCTTGTGAGGCAGGCACTTGGGCCGCTGAGCTATATCCCTGGCGTAGGCATACTTAAAATCAGGAGGAAGAAAACCCTAAGGCATTCCTGAAGATGAATGGGAAGACAGCCCTCATTCTTGAGTAGGATGTTTCAACACCACTGTGCTGGACTGCATTCTGTTCCTTTAATAAAATACTACGGCAGGTAATTTTATAAAGATCTTTATTTTGTTCACAGTTCTGGAAACCCATGAGCATAGCACCAGCAGCTGCTAGGCTGATGCTGAGGGTCTCACAAGGAAAACTGCAAGAGCAAGTATCCAAAAGCAAACCTCTAAGAGTCCCCTCTCTAGATACCTACCTCCCAGGGGCCCCACAATCCCTTAGGAAGGTGATGCCCCTGTGACCATGATTACTTAGTGGCCTCACTGCCTCTCAATACCATCATACAGGCAAGTAAATCTCAGCGTCAGTCTGGACCCTAAACGCCCGACGCAGTCTCCTGTGTTTGGAAGATGACTGGGCACGCTGTACTCACCTGCAGGCTCTGCGGCAGGTGGGCTCCGAGCTGCCTCGCTGTTGGGAGGCACAGCCTGCTGAGAGGCGGGTCCCTGCTCCTCCCTTCTCTCTCTGCTTTCTGGCTGGCACAGGTTGAGCTGCCTTCCCTCTGTCAGGCCCCTCTGCCCTCTTATTTATGCCTTGAAGCCACCCAACCAGAGCCAAAATAAAGCTCGCCTCCTTTAAACTCTGAGTGTCGGGCATTTTGTCCCAGCAATGAGAAAGTGACTAACACAATGGGTTCTGGCAGGCATAAATGACATTTCAACCCATAGCAACCAAAAAATGTCAGTAGTACCTGAATTAATGCATGACGTTAATGTGGCCCCAATAAAATTATCAGTGAGCTTTTTTATATCATTGTGTGGAGAAGTGAACATACAATAGCTAGAGGAACACTAAAAAGGTCAAGCTACCAAGAGGGAACAGCCCTATCAGATATTAAAACACAGCCAGGCCTGGTGGTACGCGCCTGTAATCCTAGCACTCAGGGAGCTGAGGCGGGAGGACCACCACAATTTCAAGACCAGCCTGGGCTACATAGTGAGTTCAAATCTAGCCTGAACTACATAGTGAGACCTTGCCTTAAAAAAAAAATAAATATTTTAAAAATTAAAAAATAAAACACAGCACAAAGTCATCTATTAAAAAGAACAGTATTACTAATTTTAAAAGATTAGCACACAAATGGACAGACCAACAGAATGAAATAGGAAATCCAGAAATTACAAATGAAATTTTAGTAGACAATAATGTGGGCATCTCAGTACTTTGGGTTGACAGCAAACTTTAAATAAATGGTGTTAAGACAACAGCGGAGCTATTTGATAAAGGATCAAATAATATCCACGTCTCTTCCAAAATGGAAGAATTAAAGTGCGAATGTAATAAATGAAACAGTACATGGGTGAATTCTCCTACAAGTGGTTCTATAACCTGTTGGTAGCAAAAGGCTAATTATAACTTTTTCTTTAAAAAAAAAAGTTGATAAATAATTGTATGAAAGTTTTTAAATAAACAAAACATAAAAGATTCTTTAAATAAAGTCAAACTGAAGAAAATACTACAATGTATCACTGATTTAAAAACTAACAGTCCTTACGAAGAATGTACTTAATGAATTTTTAAAATGAAAGGGGGGAGAAACAAAAGCCCCACTGCCATAACTGTAAACAAGCTAAACATCAATGGGTTATACCATGAAACGGGACAACTCTGAAGGTACATAGATTGTGCTTTAATAATACTATTTTTAATAAATCTATAAAAGAACAGCTGAAACATTTAAAAAAAAAATCACTGCCCAAAAGATACACAGTTCCTGCTGGGCATGGTGGTGCACACTTCTAATCCTAGCAATTGGGAGGATGAGGCTGGAGGATTGTGTGTTCAGAGCCAATCTGGGCTATACGGCAAGCTCAATACAATGGCAAGGTGAACTACAATAACAAGACCCTGTCTCAAAATCACCTATAAAAATGTAAGAGTCAACTTCATAATAAGATAAATGCAAATTAAAACTACAGTAAGACTCCATTTCTCACCCATCAGAATGACAAAATTTCAAAAGCTTGATTACTAACTCTGTTAGTAAGGATCGACAGCAACAAGGCTGCATCGCAAGTTGCTGGCAAAACGCAAACAAACCCTGTATCCTGGCAAAACCTGCAATATCTTCAATACGATAATCCCACTTCCAGGGCTGTCACCTGGAGATTCACCCGCCCAACACAAAGGTGCACAAGGCAAGGCTATGTGATGCTCCGTTATTCGTAAGTCAGAACACTGGACACTATCACGTATCCTGTCACAGACAGTGATGTATATGTTTTCAGCATATCTTAAGTAGAAAAAAACAAAGAACAAATAATTACATCAGTGTGCAACCCTTTGTGTAAGAAAAGGGAAATTACAAAGCAAGCACACATGCAGCAGGTGCGCACATTCCAAAGAGAAGCCCGGGAAGGGAACGGCAGAGCACAGTCCCACCAGGAACTGTGAGGCGGGTGTGCTAGGAGGGCAGGGTCAGGGGGACATACCTAAGTAAACCCTTACAGGCTTTCAACATCTTCACTCTGACTCAGCATCTCATCACGTAGTGTAGGATGGCCTCAAACTCTCAGTGACCCTCATGCCTCAGCCTCCCACGTACAGGGCTTCAACTTTCTGAAGGTCATTATTTCACTTATTACAAATTTGTATCAAGGACAAAAGGAAATGCATTTCAAATAAATAAAACAGACACTAAAAGGGAGGAGAAAAGAACTAATCTGAGAATACTTCTGAGTACACACCCACATAGGAGCAGCACAGAGAAGACTGGCAATGAATCCTGAAACCTTCTTAGCAGACCGGTTTTTAGGAGTGGACAGTGGAGGTAACAGTGCAATGAAGCATTTGTTAAATTATTTTAAATGCATTACAGGTTTAAACAGATGAGGAAATTGCTGACGCTAGGAGTCAAGATTCTAACTGTGGAACTGAAAGGAGATAAAACCTACAGGAGGAGAAGGCAAGGAAGATCTTGGAGGAATGGGCCAGAAGCACAGGCATCAGTATGAACACACGATTCTGTGTGTCTGCGTTGATACTGACTTCCCAGCTCTGTTCCTGGGGCGGCCCCTTCTACAAGCAAAGACACCCTGGTGGCAATAAACATGCCCAACATCCAAAGCCTGCTAAAGGAGAACACAGTTCCTTTGAAAGATGGCTCATTTCAGAACTAGGATAGGAAATTATAAGACGAACTTGGAATATTTTGCGGGGACAGAAAATAAGAGGGAACTTTTAAAAAATGATGGCAATGTTAAAGTGCCATAATAAGTGGCCAGAAGAGGCTTCCTATGACCAAATCTGCAACGTTTCAGTACCTAGAAGGGAAAGACACAAGGCACTGAGGTGGGAGGGGAAGTGCCAAAGACTCCACCACACATGCACCCAGAGGTGGCCAAGCAGGGGGAGCTCCACCCTTCCTCACAGCAGACGGCTGAGCGCCAATTCCCCCTGCGGAAGGAGAGCTAGACCTGAACGACAGCAACTTGCAGCACCACGGGAAGGACTGATGTAAGAACTGTCCCCAAGCCTAAGTGGTGTAGGAAAGCTGCGATAGCCACGGCGACCCGCCTCTTCCAACCGGACCCTGCCCTAAGCAGTAAGTCAGCCACACTGTCCTCACAACCCAGTCACCCTCCGAAGGTCCCACCTCTGGGCCCATGATTTAAAGATTGCGCCCACAGACCACTCCCAAGAGGAACAGAAACTGCACCGTGCAGAAGCTGAACAACATTCTCGCTAAGTGGTCAACGTTACCAGTAAGGCACAGAGTCACCGCGACCACAACAGCCTGAGAAGAACACAACATCACACGTGGCACCTGATCAGGAGTGTGTACCGTGAGCCCAACTGTGAAAAAACATCAAACAAAAACAGGAACATTTAACAAAGGGGCGAGGCATTGCCACTCTGCAAACCCATCCCTGTCAAAGACAATGACTAACACACGCTCCTTCAAACAGAGCAAACACACACGCACGAGACTAAAGACTCATTATGTCTCCTGAGCTTAGCATTTGTGCTGTTGTGATGAGACAATGCTCTTATGCTTAGCAAAACACACTGAGGCTTTCAGGGGTAAAAAGGGTACTGTAAGTAGCTTATTGGCAAATGGTTTCGAAAAATGCAATTTATACAGAAAGAACCAATGACAAAGCAAACAGAGCCAAGTATTGAATAGTGGATGCACCTAGACGCCAAACCTATGACAAGTCTGTGTGCGGTTTTTGCATGCTTTCTCATCCCTGAGCCACAATACCTGGCAGCCACAGGTTATGGAAAATTCATTTTGGCGCGGTATGCAGAGGGTTCAGTCCATAGTCGGCTGGCTCCAAGGCAGAGCAGAAGGCACAGAGGCAGCCCATGGCAGGGCTGGCAGGAAGCAGAGAGCAAAGGGAGGAGCCAGGAAGGAAGTGACTACCAACCTCACTCTCTGATCAGACCCAGCCTCCTAATGTAAGTCAGCTGTATGCTCCATAATCCAGTCACCCCTCAGAGCTCCCATCTCTGCACGCAGCAGGCTTCGGGGGGCATCCAGATCCCAACCACAACACCCTCCATAAGCTTGTACACTTTATCAAACCAAAGTTAAGGAAAAGGCAAACCTCACATTTCTCAGTGCTTCATAAACGGCTCTGAACGCTGGCTGCTTATCATCATGGTAGACGCCTCTGTTCCCATGAAGAATGAAGATCCCTTCTTCCTCTGCTTCCTGGCAGTTGCTCCCATATATACAGTGATCGGGTCGGTAATTCCATTGACACGGAAAAACAAAAAGGCTTTCTACACAAAGAAAAAGCAAACAATGAAGCAAATACCCCTAATTCTATAGGATTAACATTGCAAAATTTTTAGTTTAAAAACGCACCTCTTAGCAAGTAAGACTTAAAATAGCGAAAGGTATGTTTAGGATTCAGATCTTTTCCATCTAAATTAAAATTCAAGAAATATTTTAGTCTGTCTCAACTGTAAATAGTGGCAATCATCAGCATAAGACGAAGTCAAATAAATGCATTTCTCCCCTTCTGACTAAGTATTATCTGCAATTTCCTTTTACAAATACACAGAGTAAAAGGAATTTAGGTGATTACCTGGATTATGAAAAAACATGATATTCAACAGATCTTGATCACCCCACGTGATATTCAGTTTGTATTTTTTCAGCAATGGCATAAGGATATCTCCCCACTGCAGCCGGACTGTCGTCATGTCGTTCTGTTGATAAAAATATTAGACCGATTTCAAAATGCCATGTCCCCACGGCAGCACAACAGCGCCCTACTCCTTCTTCAGCAACGGAGCCACGGGAGAACTGCAAAGGCTCTTGCTACACAACCACATGACTCCCAGCTGTGAAGAGGCCCGGCTGCCCACCACAAAGACACCTGAAGCTACATGTATCAGCAATGAAATAACAGAGAAAGTAGCAATAGTTTTATGTGTGATCTTTTTTGTCTGGTACCAGGAATCGCACTGTCGACTTCACTCTTGCCAGGCAGGCGCTGTGTGGCTGAGCTGTATCCCCAGCCCCAAGCAATAGTTTAAGTATTACTTAATTACTACATCTTAACTTTAAGATGAGAACTAGGGAAAGGTGAAGGTTCTCAATAAGAAAAACTCAGAGATTGAGGTTTCTAAGATCTACAGTATAGTAAAATTATTCTGAGAGTCTACACTTTGATAACTTTTATCACAGACTGCTAGAAATTTTCTATTTTCTTATTATCGTGTTCATTTCTTACTGTGCTAATTTACAGGTGACACTTTCTTCCAGCTCCGTATGTATAGAGCCCCATACACCAGCTGACCTCACAGAGTCCACAGGGTCTTGAGACATATTCCCGTAAACAGCAGGGAGCTAACACACTGCAAATGTACGAACTGATAAATTTGTTTTGCTCTTCATCACCCCTCTCTCCAATCCAATTTTTGCAAAGTACACTGGTTTCTAGTGTTTAATTTTAGTGGTGTGCACTGTTAAATTTGATTTATCAATTTCAAATTTCTCATTGAACGTCTAGAAATACCTATTAAAAGAAAATCTATCAAAAATAAAATTACAGGGTCCAGTGCAATCTTTTCAGAAAAAAAACATCAAACGGAGAAAAAAATCTTTGTAACATAATGGAAAACGTTCTAGTAGAAAAATATGGGTCAAGAAGTGATAACAGTAGTATTATTTGATAATGGTATAAACTGGCAGTATCTATTATAGCTAAGGAAAAACTATGAGAAGTTAATAAAGAAGCATACATATGTCATGTACCAAAACCCCACAATAAATGTAACTATATACACTGCAAATATGAATTTTAAAAACCTTAAAAATTAAAGAAATGTTCAAGTAAATATGGAAAAACAACCAAGAAATGAACAAAGAATATGGACAAACAGCCATTCAAAAAAGAGGAAAGGGAAATGGTGACAAATTACATAAAAAGAGCTTTGAAAATTTGTTTCATTGAGACAGGGTCTCACTACAGAGTTCAGGGTGCCCTGAACTCACTGTATAGCCCAGGCTGGCCTCAAACTCACATCGATCCTCCTGCCTCAGCCTCCTGAGTGCTGGGATTACAGGCATGCATCACTATGCCTGGCAACATGAAAAGATGTTTAACCACAGTGGGGGTATAATAATAAAAATACAAATTAAAACATCTTTTAGCCACAGATGTATGTTTCCATGTGAGGTATACAATTATATCCAATCATCCATTCTCTAAAATATCATATACATACTAAAAAGGTGCTTATGGGAAGCAACTAGAGATCATATTCGTAAGTGAAACAAATTGGACTCACAGGTTTAAACATCATTTTGTCTCCCTAGTGTAAGAACCTGCAAGAATAAATGAGACCAAAATCACTTTATAAGTAATAATAGTAGGATGGGAACACAGCTCAGAAACACAGAGGAAGGATTTCCAGGTGCCGCACTTATGTTCTCTGGTTTTTATGCAATACAAGGTTAAGAAAAATTCTAGTAATTTTTTAAAATGAGAGAAAAAGAGATAGCCTCGTAAGGATTCAAAACTGCAAATACTGTAATGCAAAAAACCAATGTGACATCATTGTGAAGCATTAAGAAATACAAAGAACAAAATGTAGACTTTTTACCACTTTAACTTTTTAATATGTTACTTTAATATATTAGGTTGAAATTCAACAGCCATGAATGGTAGGAAATGAATTTAAAAGATGACCTTTATCTTGTATATGTGGCCCTATGGGTTTTTATATGATGACAACCATAGGCACCATTCATAGATCTGAATGGAACAACTTGGGACAGTGGTTACACAGAATTGAGTTGTGTGGCTAAAGATGTCAAACTTAAGATCTGTGTCAGAACTGTAGAACTAAAATCAAGGCACTGTGTGCTAAAGATACAGACAGGAAAACTATCACAAAAAACAAGTAGATGAGAAAATAAATTTTAAAACAATAAATTGTATAAAACCACCTGAACAATCATAAATATAATCACTTAAAAGTGAGCAACTCTGAATGTGTTCTCACAGCGCCGAATACAGTTGTCTGTAGATAACGGGTGTGAGAAACTGTACCGACTGAATCAAGGCAGTCAGTCCTCTCATCCTTTCCTTCGTGAAGTCATTAACGCAAAGAAGAAAAACTTCAGAAAGCTCAGCAGTTATTTTACACACACGCACCTCATCTACATCTCTAGCTGGCTTAAAACCTGCCACAACCAAAACAGGAGGGGAGAGGTATGTAAGGGGGCCATCTGATCATTTAAGTAAGCAAAGGTGAGTAAATACTGGAATTAACCTGTACAGCCATATTTTAAAGAATCAAATGATATTAAATTATCTCTACGGTTCTTTGCCACATTGCTCATAATTCTATGAATTTCAAATGCAGTCACTGAGAAGTCATATTATTTCTTAGTAGATAATCTTAGAGCACCATCTTCTGGTATAACATCACCAAACATGGTCTAACAATCAAAATAACATGTTGCTAGGTCAGTTTTACTTAGTAGTGAAACTTCATGGTTCAAAACACAGTAAAACTGAGCAACTAAAGAAGGACATTCACTGCTAAGCAAGACCAGAGGTCACCTAGCCCTGTTCTCATTAATACATCTGATTTGGGGAGAAAAAACTGAATTGCAGTTAACACAAAGCTAAAAACTGATGTTTACCATATCAACAAAACACAGGAGTGGTGGGGACCCCGTCAGAGTTCTGCCCCTGAAACTCTGGCACGGGGTCTAGAGGGCTGCAAGAGGTGCTCCTGCTGATGTCAAAGAAAAGAGGATGCAACTCCGGGCTAGAAGACATTCACGACGGGGCCAATTCTTGTATGTCTCACTGCCAGGTGGCACATAGAAAGTACAGAACAAACAAACACGTGTACAGACATGCCCAGGGACTCACATCCTAACACTTCCAATCTTTAATGTCTGCTCTAGTCCTATCTAGATGCAAAGGGAAAGCCAACCGTACAGGGAAAGCCAACAGCAGATAGCTGCTCATTGCTTTTAGCTAAAATTTAAAATCTGCTTACTAAGTATCATGGTCTACACTAACCATTTTTCAATTTTTTTTTCCGGTACCAGGCAACAAACTCAGGACCTTGCACTTGCCAGGCAGGTGCTTATGCCACTGAACTATATCCCCAACCCCTACACTAACCATTTTTAAACTAGTTTAGCTAAGTCTGTTTATTATTTCTACTTTTCAGCTGAGACAATGGGCGCTGTAAGTCTAACCAAGTGGCTGGTGGTTCTGGTGCTTAGGTAGCAAAGTTACCATCAGACCAGGCTGACCCCAGAGCCCACACAAGACTATGAGATGCGGCTCACCACATTCAACTCAGGCACATGAATCTGGTAAATTGCGCATCAGTGAATTTAAAAGCTGACTCTGTCGTTTGCGATTAGAAACATGCAGGGATGTTTTGAAAATTTAACTTCCAGCATAGTACCGTAACAGCAACACTTACATGTGTCGGGCACTATTCCAACTCATTAACCCTCACCCTCCACACAAAAGCCCCAAGACCCTGGTGTCGTTATCGTTCCACGTTACAGATGACAAACTTCAGTGAGAGAAAGTCAAAACTTACTCGACACCAGGGAAGTTATTAAGCTGCCAGGGTTTGAACCATGCCGACAGGCTGCAGAGCCTGTGCTCCTCACCACCGCTCTCTGTTGCCCTAAGGTACATACTGCAGATTCAAGAGCAACTATGAAATAAGGGCTACCTGCCTTCAGGGCCAATGTAGGGAGCCAGTGCTCACGACTTTGTGCAGGATTATTTTAATCTAGTCTGACTTTCTATAATGTTCCACAGAACAGACTGCTAAGAATAACAACAAACAGGAATTTTGACTGGTGTAGTCTAGATTTTAATAACACTCAATGTTGACCAACTCTCTGTGTCAGGGACCTACCTTGAAATACTTCCTCCTCATTCGTGTCATGTTCATCAACATAACTCCAGAGTTCACTCCAGTTTTTCCATAGTATGGATGTCTGGCAAAGCGATTGTACCATCCTATCCGAGGCTCCTCGTGCTCTGGTGCCATGGCAGCAATTTGTGTGGAGTTAAATTTCTTTAGTAAAGACCAAATATCATCAACAGGTCGTAAAAACAGGATATCCGTGTCGACATACAACAGTGAGTCAACTTCTTTCAGGATTAACTACGAGAAGAGATACTTGATGAATTAACTGTAATTCTATCAATAAAAGAAAAGCAGTAATCATAAAAGATACACTAAAGAGATAAGCTAATTTATACTAATTTTCTTTTCTTTTTGAGACAGGGTCTCGCTTTGCAGTTCAGGATGGCCTTGAGCTCACTTTGTAGCCCAGGCTGGTCTCGAACTCACGACGATCCTCCTGCCTGTCTCCCGAGTGCTGGGATTGCAGGCGTGCACCACCACGCCTGGCTACATTAATTTTCTGAAGTATAATAGTATGTCCTAAATCTATCATGCTATCCTAATCATTACATCAACTTTTAGAGAAGAAAAGCTAGGAAAAGACACAAAAAGCTCAGCACCTATACTTGGAATAAAAGCCTTATCTTCAAGGATCGGGGAGAAAATGTTTTTCATAATGGAAAATAACACTAACTGCAGGAGGATTTGTATCTCAGATTCTAATTTCCTAAGATAAACACAGAAATAAATTAATACAAATGAAGATCTTTTGACCTTTTACCCCTCACCCTGTAACACAGGCACTTTTATATCATTTTGGTACCAACCAGTTAAGTGGCTGGCACCACACTGGGACCCAGACCAGCCAGCTCTAGGGCCCATGATCTTGTTTCTATGCTTACTTTCTGCTAATAAATAGCAAAAACCATGCACAGGGCAAGGGTGAAGACAAGAGCTGCCTTAGCAGAAAGAAATACACTCCAGAGATTTTCTAGGGTAGTCCTGATTCTGCCTTAGCCACAAACTTTAGAATCCGATTCCTACAAATTTAAATTTACCACCTTTCGTGCTCTATTAGCAAGATTTAATACTGAGATTAATCTGTACTTTTTCATGTAAGAATATGGGACAAGAGTTTCACCCCATTCTGCTATGTTCCAAAGCTGCTACATCTTTGATCAACTAAAGTTAGGCCATCGCCTCAACGAGCAGCTCCGAGACAGAAGTCACCTCGCTGTCCCCTTAGTTCACCGTCAGCAGATGTAAGGCCAGGGTGAGGGGAGACCTGATGGTCGACTGCAGAGCCTGAGCAAAGCCGTTGTTCTCGAAGACCTCAAGTACAGGGGGATGATGTCATCCTCTGTTTAGAGACTACTGCACTCTTGGCAAACCAGGAGGGTGCTGCATGAAGCGTCAACTCACCTCACTAGAAGTCGGGTACAAGGTTATATAATAATCACCTCAATGTTTCTCTATAGTTTCTTTTGGCCCTTTCCATCTATCTATTCTAAAGGAAGAAAGGCTCAGCAAAAAGGTTTATCATTAGGAAAAATAAAGTATCAATTTACCTCACCCGAGTTTTAAAAAGAGGCACCAGTAATAGTAAAGTATGAGAACAATCTGACAGGTTTCCAGAATGCATCTGACTCTCCCACAGTTCCACTTAGGGATTTGACCAGACCATATGATGATTAAGTGATCTGACAAACTTCCTATCATAACAGCAATAATTAAACTTGCCTGCGAAGGAGGAAAAGTGCACTGAGAATGTCTTGCCTTCCCTCACTCCCTGCTTCTCCGGAGCTCCTCCTCCTTTATCAAGGGTGCTCCATTAGAGCTCGAGCCCTGTCTCTGCGCCTCCCCCCACACACCCAGAACTTCAGCACCCAAGACTGGCAGAAGACGAACACTCGTGCATTAATGAAGTTCAATGTGACACTGCAATAATTCACTATAAACTCATTTTAAAACTTATCAAGCCTAAAATATTTTAAGATTTTTTTTCCTGATCTCAATCCCTCACCTGTGTGCTTTTTATAATGGAAAGGAAGACTTAGAAAATGTTTAAGCGCAGCATCAAAGATACTGGTAGGCAAATTAGACTATTAAAACTGTAACTTAACTCTAACTGATGTTCTGGTTTGGTAAACTATATTCCTCATATGCTAGGGTTGCTTTCATCACTTCACAGCTGCTACAAGAAACAAGGCTGGGGACTGAGCCTGGAGCTTCATGCATACTAGGCAAGAGCCCCGCCACTACGCTACATGCCTGGCCCCAAATATTTTATTCTTAGCAAAAGCTTTATCACAGCTTTGGCCTGCTCTATGGGAACTTTTCTTTCCTTATAGCCAAAGAAAGCAGTATATGTTATGGTCTATACCTAGACATCGCCCCAAAGCCTCATGTGGTTATAGGGTTTTTGGGAGGTGGCTGAATCTAAAGTGTATGATTGAGTCCTAGTGAAATTCCTGGAATAAGGGTGCTGGGATTAAAAGTGGGTGATTGTTGGATCAGTCCCCTGATTGGATTTGCAGCACCCTAACGCTGGTAGACTGGATACGACGTAAGGGCAGGGAGGCTTGCCTTGCTCCGGCTCCTGCCACTCTCACCACATTCTACCACATGAGCAGCTGCCCTCCGCCACGCCGGCTGCTCTGGGCTGAGCACGGGCTGAAACCTCCACAGACTGTGAGCTAAATAACTTCTTTAACTCTGGATGCTGGGTATTTATCTCAGCAACAAGAAAAGTAACCAAGATGGAAAATAAATGTACATTTGTTTATTTAACTAAACATGTATAACTCTTCAGAAACTCATGTATGTAAAAGTAAATTTCAAAGTAAAACAAAAAACCAAGAAGGGGAAAAAAACTTACTGGTAAGAATAATCTCTGGGAGGCACATGGTTTAAAGAGCTTTTTCCACTCCGCTGCATTCTCACTTGGAAATGTAATGGGATATAATGTATAATTAAATGTTTGTAGAAATGACCAGCTGTCAAGCTAAAAAATAAAAATCAATTAGATTTGTCTCACTTTCAATTTTTCCTCTAATATAATCTAACAGTTACAAAACAAGAGCTAAAAATAGCAATCATATACATTTTGTGTTCAACAGTTAGAGCAGTTTTTCTCTACCAGCATTTTTATTTTCATTCAAAATCTAAAAGTCATACTAATATCCCAGAAAAACATCACCACTGAGACATAATAGAAGTTATCAGGTATGAGTCAAAACACCAGAAAGCTGAAACAGCTCTGTAAGTATCCATTCCCCTTCACTTTACTTATGTAAACTCTCTCCATTTCTATATAAACTGAGAAAAATCAAGCACAGATTTTATTACCATAGTATGTGATATAATAAAAATGTTGACATTCAAAGTCAAACTAGTATCAGTTTCTCCATTTATGCAGTTTTAATATGCATTACTATTTCTGACAATAAAATACTCTGAATAATACATATCTGATGCCAATTTTTAAAAAGCATTACAAAAACCAAAATACATCTAAAATCTACGACAGGGGCTGAGGATGTAGCTCAGTGGGATAAGCGCCTGCCTGGCAAGCGCAAGGTCCTGAGTTCAATCCCCAGTACTACCAAAAAATAAAAATAAAAATAAAAATAAAATCTATGACAACCTTCATTATCTTGAATGTATTACAAGCTACTGAATTATTTCAAACTCAGTTAAGTATTACGTATAATTGTTGCTTCTACAGATTTTTTTTTCTGAGACAAGTCTCATTTTGTTGCCCAGGTCAGCCTTGAACTCCTAGGCTCAAATGATCCTCCTGCCTCATCCTCCCAAGCAGCCATGACCACAGGCATATGCCACCAGGTTCTTACTTAGAACTGCTGATTCAAATAACCTGAAAAGCATTCAGAAACGATCTACAGAAAAGGAAAAAAACTATTTTATGTTGAAGAAGATGGCTGAAAAAGATCTCTTTGAGTTTATCTTCCACATAGTTTAAGGCAATACCCTTTCCCAACACTCTGCTTTAGTGTCTCTATTGTTTTAAAAGACTAGCACTTTTATCTTTCTTCTTGAGTTATAAATCACTTAAATATCATTTTAATACCAACTTCAAAGTGAAATCTTTAGCATTTGTCATTTCAGTTACTTTTTAGTATTATAAGCATGTTCCACCAAATATTTCATCATCAAAAGCAAAGACAAATTTTGTTATTATTAAAGTCAAAGCCAGGTGTGGTGGCACATGACTGTAATGCTAGCCCTCAGGAGGCTGAGGCAGGAGGATCATTGCAAGTCCGAGACCAGCCTGAACTGCATAGTGAGACCCTGTCTCTAAAAATACATAAATAAATAAAGTCAAAGAAGCTCTAAATTGAAAAGTATATGAAACAATAAATTTTTTATTACATTTTTAAAGATTTTCACAATACACAGCAGCCTGTTACAATTCTTTCAATCTCTAGGATAAAATAAATTCCTCTATGATTTTATAAAAATCTAGATAAAGAGAACAAGATTCCAAAAATATGTATTAAAAATACATAAACTAGAAATATTTTTGAAGTGTAAATAAACCTTTCTAGTTCTTGGAATCAAAGATTTTGGCAGACCTGAGATCATGTGTTGTATTTTCCCCTCAACATCCAAAATGAACTTAAAAAAAAAACAAAAAACTGCAACTTAAAAAAAACAGACCAAGTAGAAAAATCTACGTCAGTCTGCGTACTTCATTTACTGGAGGAGGAAAGGGTCGGCAGCATCGTCCTTCCTGCCACCCCAGGGCACCAGGCGGTGAGAGTTCCCGCAAATGTTCTTTTTCTTACGTGTCCTCTTCTCTATCTCTCATCTCCAGCTCTTGCACAGAAACTTTTTTGGTGTTAAGGAGGTTACAAAGCTGCCCTGGTTACAAAGTGTATTTCCATCCTCACCAACAGCTAGGTATAGTCACTTGATTAAATGGAGGACAGTGGAATATTGGCAGAAAGGTCACAACTACTTGCGGAAAGTTTATGTGAACAGAAGAAGGGGCTGCCCTTCTCCCGGGACAGACCGAACATGGATGCGATGGCAGGGTCATGAGTAGCTATCCTGGGCCAGGAGGTTGAAGCCTCACGTTGAGAATGGGCTCAGCTGTGCTGGGGATGCAGCTCAGTAGTAAAGCAGTTTCTCAGCATGCACTAGGCCCTGGGTTAATTCCTAGCACAAAGCAAGAGGAAGGGAGAGAGGGAAACAAGGGGGAAAAAAGGAAAGAAAGGGGAGGGATGGACAAAAGGAGGGAGAAAGGAAGAAATAGCTCAGCCATAATCAAAAAGAAACAATCCACAAGGATGAAGATCTGCCATGTAATTCACTGTGCCTGCTTTTATGTGGGAAAGGAACTTTTATCTTGATTAGTTCTCAATCAAAACATCCTGGAACTACAGTCAGTAAAATAAAATGTTCCCCTTTGGGAAAGGACTTTTCAATTGCTTCTTACTGTTAAACAGATCTTACTCTTACACTCTAGGCTCAAGATGGAGATGTCGCGAGACCACCTCCCCTACGGGGCAGAGTTCCCGAATGCGCACTTCCGGATCGGTGTAATACTAAACGTTCCATTAAATCACACTTAACACACTCAGCTCCCCACCCTTAGCCAGGCCTCCGTACTACTTACTCTTGCTTTAAAGCTATCCTGCAGTTGATCTTCAGCAAAAATATGGAACTGAAGAGGTCTAATGCTGAAAATGAGTGCGGACTTCAGCATGGTCATGGTTTCTTCCAGTCTTTCCCCACAGGCGACCACGGCGAGGTGCATCTTCTCCGCAGGCTGTACTCTCGGACTATACCTATGCGAAGAGAAAAAGCACGTTTGCTAACGGCTTTAGAACGTGCCCACGCAAGGCTGAAAACCAGAAGTTTAAAACTGCCATTTAAGAAGCAAAGGTACACCAAATACCAAAACACTGCCGACCCGACCGTGCGCTTCCGTGCCGGCCCCTCAGCCGTGCTCCGCGCGGGAGCACTGCACGCGCACAGGGGCCGTGTTCTCAGCTCTCCCAAGGGCAGCGGCACCCGGCTGCACGGGAGGGGCGGATCCTGGACCCCTTCCTACCAGACACCCGGGTCATGAGGGCTTCAGTTCCCGGGAAACCTCCTGAGAAACAAAGTATCACTGACTTGAGAGTCTTCCATTCAATGTTCAAAAAAAAAAAAAGAATTCTAACATCCTCTTAGATCAACTAAAACCCTTGTCCACACCTCCACCCTCAACAGGTCACTCTGATGCAAATCGGTCATCATTTCATCCATAAACATCTCAGTAAACTCCGGCCTTAAACCATGCTAATTTACAAGAAATCTTCACATCATTTTTTTCAATGACATACATTCAGTTCCTTCTACTAAATGTCCAGCAAGATAAACAATCTAAAACATACGAGCTGAGCACTGTCACGTCTTCTTGTCAGAAGATCTCCCAAGTCCCGGCGGTGGGGCTGCGCAGCCAGGACTCCGCCTACGCGGAGCAGCAGTCGCCAAGTTCAGCCGGGTCTTCCCAGCCTCCCGCTGCTCCGCTCCAGGCGCGGGAAAGGTTCCCCGGCTCAGCTGCCCTGCCTCGCCTCAGCCTCAGCCCATCAGTGCGCAAACGCAGAAACCATGATCCGCAGAGGAAGCGGGCACTTTCCCATCTCTGCCGAGGGGGCGTGATTCCAGCTCATCGCCACCACGGGGACACGAGTTAAGAACAGGCGATTGAGATGCGCACGCGGGAACTGTGCAAGCTCCCTACTGGTCACTGCCTTCCACTCCCGCTTCCCAGGGTAGTAAAAACGCCTTCATTAAAACATCATGGCTTGAGAATCTCATAGGTTCAGACTGCTTACCTGGCCTATAAGATCCTACACCAACTTCAAAAGCCAAAAAGAATTTAAAAGATAAACTGTACCACTCATAGGCTGTTTTCCATAGAGCTCTCTATCTGCAGAGATAAGGGGTATAACACACCTGAAGAATAAAAGCAAAGGGCTCCTCGAGAGGAAAATAAATCGTCCTCAAATCACTTTTGGGGACCCCTCCCAGGCATTTCAGCAGGAGCCACTTCAGTCACACGGCCAGAGTTCTTCTTACCACCTCCCACAGAACGCTGCCAGCCACGTTCAATTTCCTTTTCTCGTCAGCGTCCTTCTTAATAAAAGCATTATACTTGGTGCAGACTTCAACACTTACACCAACAAAAGGAAACACACTTCAAAGGTGTCTGGCTACCACCCTTGTCTCTAAATCCCAAGGACAGGAAAATCAACTGCAACTCAGAGAAATCTAAAGTAAGCTTCTGTACTCAGGATCAATAACTAAAACCTTCCCAACAGTCATAGGGATTCAGTTAGACTCAGATAATTTCAGCCCCAACTGAACAGTGTGATCTTGTCAGGGACCATAACTGTGCTATATTTTAATCACAGTATACACTAAAGACCCCATGAACTGAAAGAAATGTTACCCAAAAGGACAGCTTAAAGTCAAACCTGTTTTTCTGTAAGAGTAGAAGAAATCTTTCAGATAATTCAAAACATTGTCAGGCGTGGTGGTGCACACCTGTAATCCCAGCACACGGGAGGCTGAGGCAGGAGGATCATTGGGAGTTTGAGGCCAGCCTGCGCTACAAAGTGAGCTCAAGGCCAGCCTGCACTGCATAGCGAGACCCTGTCTCAAAATGACAATACATAAATAAATAAATAAATAAATAAATAAATAAATAAATATTCAAAACATTACCAGAAGGCTCCCATGGTTAAATGTGGCATAATCTGAACATCAAAAGTGTGACAGTAATAAGCCACATATTAGATTAAAAAAATGAATCTGAGTCTAAAATAATAGTAAAGGAGTAAAGTTTATCATCTTTAAAGATAAACACTAACCAATTAATACAGAAAGAATGAGTTACAAAAATCATTACTTTGCAACTAGGAGAACGTTACTTTAACCACATGATAAACAATAACATTAAGCATGACATCAGCAGAGTCCTGATAGAATGACCAAAGAACAGATCTCCTATACCACAAACCTACCAACATTCTGAATCTGATATTGAGACAGGCAAATTCAAATTAGGGCATTCTGCTGGAGAAAAAAAAAGTATGTCACGAAAGACAGTATTACCACCCTTCTCCTGCTGCAAGAACACAGCAGGCTAGCCTAGCTCCAACAACTAAATGCCACGTCACCCAACTGGCCCCTGGGTAAGGAGAGCGCCTGAAGGACTCAACAGGAAAATAAGAAAATATATAAAGAGGACTCTACAGTCCATGAGTGCTGAATAGCTTGAGGAGAGGCGGACTAGAAAACGTCCCTGTTCTTAGGAGATACATGCTAAATACCTGTATCTAGGGGTATATCTTAGCTGCAGCTGCTCATCAAATGATTTAGCACCAAAAAAGTGTCAAAACGTTACTAGCAGGTACCGTCTGGAAGAGGCACTGTGTGCTACGGAACCTTCACATGTGGGAGCCTTGACAACGTGAAGAGCTGCGCAAGGTAAATCAGGAAAAAAGTCCTTGAAGAATGCTTGAATGACAAATTCTAATACTAATACTATTAATGCACTTGTAAACCACAGAATATCCTCCTCATTTTGAGTACATTTCTGCTATATGAGCATTAGTGAGACAGGGTCTCACTGTATAGTTCAAGCTGGCCTCGAACCATCAGCAGTCCCCGGCACGCTCCAGGACACCCCGCCACGGCTGTCCTTTTTTAAACAATATAAATATATTCTAGTATGTTCTTCTAGTCTATTATTAAATTAGATGCCATAAAAATAATACATAACATTTAGAATAGCGTTTTAATTAATATATAAAGTCAGAGTACACAGAATTAAATTTCTAATGACAATCTCATCAATGAAATATAACTACCACCAGGAAGGTATCCCCTTCCTGAGCCACACCCCATGGTGATTAAACTTAGGGCTTCTGCACTGAGCTACATTCCCAGCCCTCTTTTAGTTTTTATTTGGGGACAGGGTCTTCTTCAATTACTTAATTTCCCAGGCTGGGCTCAATCACACCTGTGATCCTCCCGCTTCGGCTGGGATTGTAAGTGTACATCACCACATTTGGCTCCAGGAATGAAAACTCAGTAGTTGAACAAACTTGAAAACTGTGTTTTGAAACACAATAATTTCCTTAACATATGACTTTTCTCTCAGCGTAAAGAGTTGTGTTCTTTGGCTAACATAAATACAAAAAAAGAACGAACACTGGAATTTTGTTCATGAAAAACACTTCTAAGCCCTGCTGTTGATCAAAACATTGTGTCACAGTATCTGTGAAAGAGACCCAAGTGAATCTTTAAAAAACAGTGTTGAAAGTATACTAGCTACTTTGCAGAGCTGAACATAAATCACTTTTGAAATACTATGAAACTGTTAAGACTTTATGCAAAAGTATAAACCAAAAATCTAAAAATCCAACGCGAAATATAAACATTAACTATATGGTATAAATTAAAATAATCCATAAAAATGTATCTCTTAAAACTTAAAGCTATAGAAAACAATCCTGCTAACATTAAATAACATTAAATTCACTTACGACTATAGTATCCATCAGCCCAAAAATCAATTCCTATCACAAAGAGGAAGATTTAAACATTTTAAAAAACTGTTTTTTTAAAGTTCAAGTCATAGAAAAACTGTACATTAAAACGAATTATTTTGTAACAGTATTATATTTAAGTTTGCATAATAAAAACAATTAGAAAGAAATAAGGAAAATATCAATGGTAAAAAAATGGAGCATATTGTTCTGAGTTTGCAAAATAAGCATTTAAAATTCAGTAGGAAACAGCAATTCAATGAGGTAAATCAGTATCAGTCTATCATTTTACCCTTGTAAATGGTATAATGATAGCTGCCAGTAACGCAAAAGGCTACGGTGATCCCAGAATGCTGATACAGGCTTAAACCCCCATCTGCGTAATTCCTAGAAAACAACTCAGTGATATAACTCATTCTTTTTAACGAATACTTGAACTCTGTATATGCCTTTTATGTGTGGCACGTAAACAAGAAGGTGAATACTTCATAAGAAGTATTCTGGTGAAGGGAAAGAGAATGAACAGGTGATACTTAAGAAAGAGCTGAAAGGAAGTTCTTGTCGGAGTTTGCACTTGGCTTGGTTTTAAGGACAAAATACTCAGAAGAGATGGCAGCAAGAAGACTCAGTACATGCAAATTATTTAAGTTCTACAAATGAGGGGAAAGTACTGTCTGTACAAAGGGCTTCTGACACTTGGGAACAGCACACGGTGTTAATACGGTAATTACGATGTTACCTCATGGGAAAGTGTCCGACTGTCTCCTTAGAAACCCTCTCTAACTGAGGCACACAAATGACAGGAGATGGTGCCATTGTGTTCATGTCATGTTCACTGAATAACAAATAAACTGGGAGGAAATACCCCAAAATCTACTCAAGTTACATAAGGAATTCAAATTGGGGAAGTTAGACAGGACATAAAACACAATGCCAAAGTAAGGGCCTCGGCCCCTTCTGGGTGTTTCCCAGAAGACCTGAAAACATCGCATCACAGCGATATATGTGCACCCATGTTTATAGCAGTGCAATTTGTAATAGTTAAATAGTGGAAACAACCCAAATGTCCATCCACTGAGGACTGGAAGAAAAAATTGTGGCATTTTTATATAATGGAATATTACTCAGCTATAAAGAAAAACTTGAGGCTTTTATAGGTAAATGGTCACAACGAGAGACCATACTCATAAGTGAAATAAATCAGGTGTGCACATGTAAGCAGCATATTGTATCACTAGTGTAAGAACCTGAAAGTGTGAATATAAACTAGAAGGTGTGAAAGGAAACTGCTCAAAAGTAAAGAGCAAATGGGAAAGGGGAAAGAGAAAAGAAAAAAGGGGTAATTATGTATGTATGTGCAGGATGGCTAACATAGTTGTACTACTGACTTAGGTCGCTTTATTGTAAAGAAAAGTTAACGACTAGTTGTTTCATCAATCTTGCATGTCTGTATTTGTTTTCCTGAGTATACACTTCGAAGTTATCAATATGTAATACAAGCACCATTGTTAATTCCCTGTCCCCTTGTCCGTAATTCAGTTTTGATTGTACTATTCTCGTGCTACTTTGTGTGTCTGTTTGTGAATATGTCTTCATCCTTTTACTTTTAAAATTTTTTTAAATAATAGATACAAAATAAGGGCCTCTGGTGTGAGGCATAATGGGACCTAAGGGATAGCAGGCAGCAACGGTGATTATTCCTTCTCCTCCTCTCGGCACTAGGGATGAACCAAAAGCCTTCACACGGAGATACACACCCAGCCCTTTCTTACTCTTACGTTGACACAGAGTCTTGCCAAGTCACTACCTTGTCCAGGCCGGGCTTGAACTCATGGCCCACTGCCTCACCCTCCCAGAGTGCTGGCGTACAGGTGTGCACCGCTGCGCCTGGCTCCCTGCAGTAGTCTTAAAGTCGAGGAAGAAGATTGTGACTATTCATGCTGTGATTTGCTAAAAGGTCTGTTTTCTATAAGTCAGAGTAAACAAATCAGACCATTCGGAAGTTTGCAAGTTCACCCAGGTTCCATTCATGCTGCAAGGCACGAGGGTGCCTGTCAACCCTCAATATCCATCAGTAAACTTCTGTAAGAATTAAAAACATGGAGCCCCAATTTTCCAAAATTATAAGCAAACTGAAGGCTAAGATTATCTTTTCTTTTTTTACAACTAGACCGAATTTCTTTTTTAAGTATTTGAAATTTGTACTGTGTTGAAGGTTAACTGCCACCTTGATGTCATTGTTTTCCCACTCTATAGCATGGTATGTGCTTCCATTTGTTCAGATCTTGATTCGTGTTTTGTTTTAAAGTGTGTGCTTGTGATACATCAGAGCTGACATTTGTTTTGGGGAATTGGTATATATATGTCATTCCTTGCTCATTTTACATCTTTAAAACTTTTTAAAAACTTGGAATCATTTTACTTGGAATGGTCCATAGTAGTATTTCAACCCCAATTTTTTTCCATGGCAATAGGATATAATTAAAGTATCTAATTTATTTATCTCTGCCATTTCTTCATGGGATGAATAATGTAAGAATGCAAATATTTAAACATATATATTATACACAAATATGAAGAATGCAGCTCTTAGAGCCAAGCATAGTGGTATAGGTCTATAATCACTTGGCAGGCTGAGGCAGGAGGACTGCTGTGAGTTTGAGGCCAGCCTGGGTTACACAACGCAGCTCTTAGAGAGCAAAATGGTGGAACAGTGGTTGCCAGAGGGAGGTAAGTGGTGCAGACAAAAGGTTCCAGACAGAAGGAATGTGCTCTCAAGATCTGTGCCACAGCAAAGCAACCACAGCTAAAAATAAAGTTTATTTCAAATTTGCTAAGGGAAAATATCTTGCATATTCTCACTACAAACAAAGGCAAAGATGTGAGGTGACAGAAACGTGACATAATCACTCCACACCAGACACATACATCAAACCTCACACTGTGTCCTATGAATACAATCATCAGTCAGTTTAAATAAAAGTTTAAGGTTAAAATTTTTGCAATTCTTCCTACCTGGGACCCTCAACTACCTGTCCTGAGCCTGGCTAATTTTCCATCATCAGCTGTTTGCTCCCCACTTCCGCAAGCTTCCGTTCAGGCCAGGGCTCCTCACAGCTACAACTTCCCCACTCCTGCTGTGATCGCAGGGTACCACTGTGCACACTACCCCAGGGGCTGCCTGGGGAGGGAGCCACAGCAACCTGACTCAGCGGTCTGATGGTTAGCGCTCAGCACAGTGCCTGACAAACAGAACAGATAAAATTAGAATTTAAAGGAATCATTAAGATGGATGACTTCCTCAGAAATTTACTTTTGGGAAAGGGCATTTCAGGCTACTGACTGGCCACCCCTCCCCTGTCACCCTCTCAGGGAGACAGTCTGCGAGCCCTGCTGATCTCACTCTGACAATGTATTTTTTTAATGAATATTAGAGCAGGAAGGAACCTGAGAAGTCAGCCAGTCCAATGCCTTATTTACCCAGAAGCAACAAAGCCAAACAATTTAGTAACCAACAAATAATGTCTTATCATTTGCTCCTTTAAAATTTGTAAAGATAAATGCGTACTTTAACCCTTCCATTCCAACATTTCATCTCTCTAATCTAACACTTCCACACTGTCCCACCCATCAACAAAATGCTTCTCCAGTACACCAGCTTTACGTTAGATAACGGAATATATGTATCATAAGTTAGATCATAAGTTCCCCTAAGAACAGTTTATCTTAATGACACCTAAAAATATCTGAAGTATTTACATGCAGAATGCACTAAAACTCAGTGGTAACTACAAAATGAAAATACAGAAAACCCAATCAGAAAATGCATTACTTGTGTGATAATATTAAATTACAGAAAAAGAAACACATTTATATCCTGTTACAGTCAAAGCTTCTACTACTAATCCTACCTACACTGATCTACTAATTACATGTTACATTCTAAGTGCCTACCTAAGTGCAGCTTCCCAAAAGCAGTTCATTCCACAAACATCAGAGGGCAGCATCCAATAGGGATTCCAGTCACACAGAGGGACCTCTTTACACCTGACGGGCAAGACAGAAATAAGAGTCCTTTGTGAGTGCTTCAGTTGAGACCTAATAAGAAATTCACTAACAACTTACTGCTGTTTTACAGAAAGAAACTAACTCCAGGTTGCTACTGGTAACATGAAGATTTTTTTTTTAGAAAATTGATTTCTGCTTTACTTAGAGCACCGCTATTTTAAATAAAACTTTAAAACCTTTAGGTTACAATACACAACTGGAAAACAATGTTCTAGCCAGGACCTCCCTTGATACATTAATCTCTCTTCCTCAGAAGGCAAACAGAACAGTTTAAATTTTTTCTTCATAGACTAAGCACATTACCCTAGAACAAAACCCATTCCATCAAAACCAAGTCTGCTTATCCTGCAACAAAAGAAAAACATCACATATGCTCGTGGAATGGGAAAAAAGATCTCTACATATTTTTATATTAACCCTCAACCCAAGCTATCTGTGTGGTTTTAAATTAAAACCAGAAATGGCGCCCACGGCTCCGCTCATTTCTCTGTTCTGTTTCACTGCATTATATGAGACAGAACAGGAAGAAGGTCAAACATGGCCTTCCCGAGGTCAGGCTGGAGCTAAGAGTTAAAAAGAAAAGCCCTCAGCGTACGAAAAAGCATTCTTCACTGTTATTCCTTTTCAAAGCAATGATCTCGGCCAGGCATGGGGGCGCACACCTGTAATCCCAGCACCCGGGAGGCTGAGGCAGGACGATCGTTGAGAGTTTGAGACCAGCCTGAACTACAAAGTGAGCTCAAGGCCAGCCTGAACTGCATAGTGAGACCCTGCTTCAAACAGACAAAAAGAAATTAAACTCAAAGCAATGATCTCAAATTTACCACAGAGGAGCCTGGGTACACACAACAGTCTGAATCGAGTCTGTAAAGTCTGGAGTCACTACAGCAGCCCGCTGGATGTCTCGTTACTGCCCTGCTTTGTTTTTCTCACTGGAATCCATTGTCAGTTACTGTTCTTAAATAAAAAGGTCTATGACATTTCCGACTTGCAAAAACCCATGATCACACTTCTCCCAACTGTCAACAGTCCAAGGCTGGGTTCTCAGCCCTGGAGGCGGAGTAAGAATCACTGAGCGCCCACGCCAGGCTTGTTCAATCAGAAGCTCTAGGAACAAGGCCTGACCCCGGTGGTTTCTAAAACAGACTAAGTAATTCTGTATATTACTGCATAAAGAACTACAAAGTTGGAGCTTAAAAGTCAACAGGAAAAAAGCTGCATTGTAATATGGTTTTCCTTTGAAGGGTAACATTTCATAGCACAGCAGGGTTGTTTACCTTAATTTAAAAGGTCGATAAGGCTGGAAAAGAAAATGTATGTATCAGTAGAAAGTTTTGATTGATGAGTGGAAAATCCATGCAGTCCTAGGCATGGTTATGTATGTCTGCAATCTCACATTTCAAACGGAGGTCAAACGGAGTGGAATGGAGAACGGTTAAACCTTAACACCGTTCTTTAGAATTCAAGTGCACTCAGATCCACTTACGCTTACCGAACATGTCAGGGTGGACACTATCTCCATCTCTCAGCAGCAGACACCACCTCAGTGTTATTTCAACAAGTCCACACTTTATCTGCAGTCAGTACTAGTGTGCACCTCTGTTCTAGGAAAATTACAACTAAACTAATTGTTTCCTGCCCTCTGTCAATCTCTTCTTATATTGGGATCTGGAAATTCAATTTTTCTATAAAAACTACTTGAAATTATTTATCTGCAGCAACACCATTTACTGCCTCACATTTCACTTTGTTACAAAATAGCTGTTATGTGTTGCTTCCAACATCAGCCTGCTCCTAAACTCACCTCTTAGAAATACAAATAGGAGATCCTATTGCAGACCTAGTTAATCAAGAATCTCCATGAAAGTGGCCATGACACAAACTTACAGTCAGACCTGGATGAGAAACACTATGTACCCAAGGATATCAAAAGTCAACCCAAGTTGGGTGTGGTGTTACATGTCAGTCATTCCAGCATGTGAGAGGCTGAGGCAGGAGGATCTTGAATTTGAGGGCCTAGACTACATGAGACAGTCTCAAAAAAAAAAGAAAAAAAAAATCAAAGAGTTTTTAGTCAAAAGCGTTGATACCACGGTGTGTTCTGGCCCAGGCCTCTTACCCCAACACTTTGGAGCCTGAGGCAGGTGGAGTACAATTTCAAGCCCAAGCCTAGGTCATTCAGCGACTTACCAAGACTTTGTCTTAAAACGGAAAGAAAACAAAAAAGCCTTACGATTCAGCTCAGCCTAAAGGTCCAGGGTTCACACCCCAGTATTGAAAAGATAAACAAATATTGGTAACTCACTGGCCTAGCATACAAACCCAAGGACACAAGGCACATACAAAGTCTATGCTTCTATCAGTAGCACTACCAAAAATCATTTTTACAAATGCTTCAATCAGTCCACCAACAGATAAACGATTTAAAAAAATGCTGTTCACAGCCAATGAAGTAGTACTCTGCCATGAAAAATAAACTGAATCATTTGTTAAGAAAATGGCTATATCTTGAGACCACACTGTAAAGTGAAATAATTTACACACACGAGCTTAGTCTTACATAGGAAATTAAAAATGTAAGTAGAGAGACAGACCTTTGTCAAATGGAGGGGGCGCAAGAGACAGAGGAGGGAGTAGAGAGGAGGGGAGGGAAGACTAAGGACGCGTTGTCTATGTGTGCATGTGCCAGCCTCTCCCAGGAAAGACAGATATGATGTGCGGCATACAGGCACTAATAAGATAGAAAACTAGAAGACTCAAATGCTTCAGTAAATACAAGTATAATTTATACAACTGTTAAGCCTAACAAACAATCCATTGTCAACATTTTGAAGCCCAACATTTTAAAATGCCTGCCCACAACAAATGTTTGACTAGAAGGAATTCATATGCCTGATGCTAACATGCAGAAGTTACCGAAACTGCTTATATTTCATATCAAGTAACACAAGGTAGGCCGGGCGTGGCAGCGCACACCTGCAATCCCAGCACTTGGGAGGTTTAAGCAGGAGGATTGCAGTAAGTCCAGGACCAGCCTGGGCTACACAGTGGGGCCCTGTCCAAAAAAAAAAAAAAAAATCAATATACCCAACAACTTAATAATGAGTATACGTCATGTATGGTAGTGTATGCCTGTAATTCCACAGTTCTGGGAGGCTGAGGCAGGAGGATTCAAAATTTGAGGCCAGCTTGGCAGCTTTGTGACTTTGTGAAACACTATCTCAAAATAAAAAAAGGCTGGGGATGCAGCTCAGTGTAAAGGCTTTGGCTCCAATCCCCAGTGTAGGGGAAAAATTCCTATGATGCTTTGGTCCACTCCATAAGCCCTGAACTTTGCTAGTGTCAAACTGGGTGCCAAACATAATGGATTAAGGATGGTCACAGACACTCTGACACTTTATGAAAAGATGGAATGTGTGATGGTTTGTATCTAGTCTCCCCCGCCCCCATCCTCCTAAGCTCACAAAAGCAGGGCCTTGGGAAGTTGCCTGGGTTACGGTGCCTACTGCTAGTGAGAGAGGGTCGCTGTGGCGTGGTCTGGAGGGTCTCCCCTTTGCCACCACTCCCTTCACCCCAGCTGCTCGTCCAGTGCCACTCTGTCTTGGAGCCAGTGAACTACACACTAAAACACGAGCCATGATAAACTGCTCCTGCTGGGTGTGGTGGCACAAGCCTGTAATCCCAGCACTCTGGAGGCTGAGGCAGAAGGATCGCTGAGAGGTAGAGGCCTGCCTGAGCTACAAAGTGAGCTCAAGGCCAACCTGAACTGTATAGCAAGACCCTGTCTCAAAAAGGCAAAAAAATAAATGAACAAACTACTCCTGATGTAAGCTGTGGACATCAGGTATTTTGTCGCAGTGACAGGCTGCTTTCCCATGCCCGACTCAGCTGGGCTCGGGCTCCTCCGACAGACTGTGGTACGCTGTCCACCTCCAGGCGCCTGCCTGAAGGGCTCGGCATCTGCGCCACACTCTTTCCTGGGACACCCTGTGAACCCTAGCTTCCTGCAAGGAGCCAGTCCTTACGGAGAAGTTACCTGACAGGACGCAGGTCCTCAGGCCCACTGAGCTCTGGGGCAAAGCTCACACAACTGGCACTTACTGCTCCGCTCCATCTACAACCCACTGGGTCCCCCCCCCCCCGATGGAGTCTGCTCACTGTACCCTCAGTGCCTGGTTCTCCTTCCCTCCCTGCACTCACTCATTAATGCAATCAGCGATCTACGGGGTGCCACACACAGAGCAAACACTGAGGACGCGAACACAACTGTCACGCAGGGAGTGATAAATGTCATCTTGGACACCGCCACACAGAAGACCTCACCCACACCGGACCCCACAACTCTCCGCCTCAGGTATCTTACATGTCCTCTTCTCGTCAGTTAAAAGCAGCACATCCTGAACTTTGTTATTAGCTGAAACTACAGTCCTAAAATGCAGTACCTCTACTAAAACAGCCTCTCATCCATGGATCCTCTACAGCACATTACAGTGACTCCCAGCGCAGAAGCACCAGCTCCCTCCGGTACACACGCCCCTCCCTCCTGGCCTAGACCAGTGACGGCCAACCTTTTAGAGACGAGGGTCCGAATGCAATCTGAAACCCACTTACTTACTGCCAAGTGCCCACTCTGCAATTAAAACAATTCATACACTAACATCTTTTGTCTTAAAAGTAACACATGTGCCCCAGGTTCCCACACACTCGACTGTGAGGCTCGTGTGTTCACACTCATCTGTCACATTCCTTTCAGCACATCATCCCAGTACACTGTCCAGCAGAGCCCAAGCTATTCACCCAGCTCCTCAGAGGAGGACGGGAGAATCTGCAACAACCACGCTCACTAGAAGAATAAACTCACCACCTCTCCTGATGCTGCCTGTCCTCTCAGGAGCTCCGAAAGACTTCCTGGCCTCACTCAGCCCTACTTGCGCTGCAGACTTTTCTTTCGGTAACTACTCCAGCCCACCCTTCACCATGGAAGGGTCCCCTCCCATCATTACCATGTGAGCTGCCTGCCTCTGAAGGGAGAAAGTGCACACCCAGCCTTATGCGCTGACTGACCTTATTCAAGTGACTGGATTTGGCCAAAGTAATGTGAGCAAAGAAGACATCACCACAGCACAGGAGAAGTTCCAAACAGGACTGTGAGTTTCAATCTAGCCTCTTGCTCATTTGTGCCAAGAAACTGGACAAACCCAATGCAAGGATGGCTCCTTCAGCTGGGTCCCAGAACAGGAATGTGTACAACACAGAGCCACAGCTGTGGGCGTGGCCTGGAACGCGCAGGAAATGTCTGCTGTCTTGAACTTAAGATGTTTCAAAGAATACAAGGTAATGGTGTTTCGTATATCCGAAGCTGTGCGACCAGAAGCCACCAATTCCACTCCTAGGTTCTATAATATTCTCAAGAGAACTGACATTTATGTTCACAGGGAAACATTAATATTCATAATACTAATATTCATAAGAGCTAACAAGTAAAAACATCACTCAAATTACCCCAAAAACTCACCCATGCCTACTGACTTTGGAACTGACACACCCATTCAATGGAACACGACTGTATGCAGAAAGGAGTGGAATGTGGCGCCCCCTGCGGGAGCAGATGATGCCTGCAAACACTAAGTCGAAGCCAGCCTCAGGCCACATTTCCTCTGATTTATTCAGAGAAACGGCCAAGATCAAGCAAACCCACGGATCGACCGGGAGGGGGGGGGCTGTGGTTGCCAGGGGAAGGTGACTCAGTACTGATGGGCAGGACTTCTTCATACAGACAACACTGGCCAAGCGGACTCAAGGTTTACCCAAGGTTCTTGATCATAATTCCATACCAAAAAGCACACAGTACAAAGGCTTTTTAAAAATTTATTGGAAATATGAGAGCATATACACTGTAGAATACACGTGCTACTTACAATTTTTCGAAGTCATTAAAATATTGGCCGGGTGTGGTGGTACATGCCTGTAATCCCAGCACTTGGAAGGCTGAGGCTGTGAATTTGAGCCAGCCTGGACTACATAGTGAGTTCAAGGGCAGCCTGAACTATATACCGAGACCATCTCAAAAAAGGTCATTCAAAATCATAAAACACTGAGGTACTGCTGACAAGAAGTGGGCTTATTTGTTTAGTTTAACTCCTAAATATCCATTTGCCCATGCATGAAAAAATGGTTTTGGAGATTAAAAGAGAAAATAGAAACCCACTCTGAAAACACATGTACCCGTAACTATTATAAATAAAAAGGAAAAGCAACCATCTGAAGACTGATAACTATCCCTTCAGAGATGCAAAAGTATTAGAAAAATAAAGATGTTATCCAAGTTCTGGTTATTAGTCATTTGTAGCTTATGCAAGTCGAAGACTAGATATTCAACATAGCAATAACTACTCAATAATTTAACAAACCAAAATAGTACGCTAGGTGGATATGTCATCAGTGAATACTGATCCAAAAGTAGTGAAGTCCATAATGGTTTTACTGTAATCGAACTGAAATAAAGCTTTACTACGATCTGTGGTCAAATTTCATAAGGCTTAGTGCATCCAGCTCTAGTTGGTTGTCTACAAACAAGTTGGATCCTGACTGGTGGGGTAGTTAAATCAATTTACATATCATAAAGTGCCTAAGACCACACACACACCCAGGAGCATATGCAAAACTGGTGATGTCCAAAATAATGTCTTCAGATTGTGCAACACCAACATGCCAACTCCAGGGGTTGCCGTACTTTACTGATACTCTGATGTACCGGTGATGCTGCACTGGCCACTCCTAGAAGCCACTCCTACCCAAGGAAGGGACACTCAAGTTATCTCTACATTTTCCTGTGAATTTGTATTTATTTCAAAAAATCCGATAAAAAATAAGCATAAAAATTTCAGTACTTGAAAATATTTCAGAATCGGACACATTTCATGATGTGGATTTTAAAACCAGGTGCAAGTCAGGCATGGTAGTGCACCCCTGCCTCTATCTTCCAGCATTCTAAGAGGTCAGACAGGAAGATCTCAAGCTAGAAAACAGCCTGGGCAATTAAGCACTACCTTGTCCCAAAATTAAAACTTTAAAAAAGGATTGGTGGGTGTGGCTCAGTGGAAAGGCCCTGGGTTCAATCCCCAGTGTCACCAAACAAAACTAACCTTAGCTCAATAGAGCAAAATCAGGCACAGTGGCCCATATCTGCATTTGTGGTCCCAGCTAGTCAGAAGGCTAGCCAGGAAGGTTATTTAAGTCCATGAATTCAAGGCCAACTTGGGGAACAGAGCGAAACCCTGGGGAGATGGGGGGGCAATGTAACATTAGTATTTACATTAATAGCTTTCATATATGACCCTTACTTAAGTTCGTGGTGTCTTACATGCACTATGTAGTCCAGGCTGGCCTCAAACGCATGGTAATCCTCCTGCCTCAGCCTCCCAAGTACTGCGATTACAGGTGTGCACCACCCAGCATAGCTAAAGATTTAAATGTTCAAAAAAAAACTCTGATAGAGATTTTTATGCATAATAAAGAGACACACCAAGCAAAAATTTTAAACTTCATTATGGGATATACATTATGAATAAAACTTAAGTTGGGAAAGTATTTCAACAGGTACGACACATAAATAATTACCCTAGTATTTAAAAATAAGACTTCTAAATCAAAAGTACAGGTTTCACTTGGCCAAATGAGTTTCCCCTTCAAAAGCAAAGAACTTTACTTACTAGCCTATATTACATACTGTATGTCAGGTCTGTGCAACCTTACATGTGTGAAGCCCTGCTTGCTGTGGTTGGAAATGTCTGTGGCCCCAACTTCGCATGTTAAAATGCAATCACCAATGTGACAGTGTCAGAAGGTGGGGTTTTGTAGGTGATCAGATGGGGCCAGACCCCTGCCCTCATGCAGTACCTTCAGAACGGCGAGAAGGTACCATCTATGAGCCAGAAAAGCAGCCCTGCGCAGATCCCAGTCTGCTGGGGCTCTGGTCATGGGCTCCCACTCTCTTAAACTGTATGGGGTAAGTTCCTGTTGTCTGTATACTACCCTGTCTATGCTGTTTTGTTACTAAACAGCACTTTTCAAATGTGTGAAGTTTTGTTACTAAAAAGCACTTTTCAAAAGTTTTCAATAATGAAAATAACAAGTATGGGTACTGGTTTTACGTAAGATGTTTCTGTATTAACAAAGCAGATATGAAGGAGTCTCCCCGGGAAGTAATTCAAGTTTCCTGATAATTCTGTCCTATGTAGCTGTCCAGAGCTGAAATGGAGTGAGATGACAATGTCATACGAAGGGTGGAATGGGTTCTGAAACAGTATCACTGATGGAGCATTTGCCTCACATATCACTGAGGCATTTAGTACTTTCCTGACTTCCCACTACCACTACTGCTAGCAGTCCCAATACGATGAAACTTTGAAAATCCATCTTCCAAAAGCATCAATGGCTAGAAGTGGTAGTGCAGGCTTGTGACCCCAGCACTCATGAGGCTGTGGCAGGAGAGTCACTGTGAGTTCAAGGCCAGCTTGGGCTAAAAAGTGAGTTCAGAGCCAGTCTAAACTGCACAGCAAAACCCTGTTTCAAAAAAAGAAAAAAAAGACAAAAAAAAAAATACCAATGAAGCAGGAAAATTTCATCACCCCTGAGTGGCTAAAATGTGAAAAATCACAAAGTGCACTCCTTCTGCAGAAGTACAATTCCTGGTGCTAAGAACTTCTTCCCACTGATACCCTTACAGACTGTCCATACTCAATAGCTTACGAGAGTCTCTTCAGCCACAAGAACTACTGCCAGCCCAGCGTCCCCCTCTCTTGAGGTACCATGTTCTCCAACACCGTTATTCTGTCTGCCAGAGCCCAGAGCCATCGGAGTGCCACACCCCAGGCAGCACTGGCTGGTCCACTGACCAGCAAGAGTCCAAGCAAGTCCAAGAGCCTTAGTGGAAGCACTGTAAAGGACACAAAGGCCCCATGAACAGTTTGCATGGGGAATAGCATCCTGCCTGGCTTTGAGGTCCATGGAGCTGTCCTGGTATCTGCAGTTTTTTCCTTCAATTCTGTTCCTTGCAGTAAGCAATATAAGCCTACAAACATCCAATATCCTTACAACAGTTTTACTGGATTTTAGTCAACAACTAAAAATTCTATTACAAATTAAGTAAGATAATCAAGTACTAGGTTTACTAGAATGAGGACACAGGTTTGTCTAAGACCTATGCATTTTCTGATAACTAAAATAGTGCTTTCAAACAGAATGCACTATGAGAAGGAACATGGCTGAAAAATTGTGCCCATCATTTTAAAGTTCTTACTGTAAGGGGCTGGAAGGCTCTTTCCAACAATTCTGTTCAATAAAGACTTATTTTATAAGATTTGCCCAATGGAACCGACTGGTTATAAACCTAAACCCCATGTGTTTAAATGAAAGAGAAATAGTAATTCTAATGTTTTAGGTAAGAGGTATCCAAAAAAGTAAGCCAACGATGACACAGAGTCCTACAGTAAAGTGGAAAATGTTCTCATTCCAGTTCCAGTCCCTGCTGCACCCACTACAAGACTGGACTCTTATCTTTCCTCACCTAAAGACCGCTTGTACACCAAAGGATAATTTCTAAACCAATTACTGCTGCCCTCTGAATCTGGACCAAATGATGTGTACCTAAAAAGAGAGGATAAAGATACCTACTCCATTCCATCACAGCCAAAAAACTCAAGTGAGATTTCTATGAAGATGCTATAAGACAAGGTCTCACTATGCAGTTCAAGCCGGCCTTGAAGTCTTAAGGGAATGCCTGCCTCAGCCTCTAGAGTGCTGCGATTACAATCGTTATAGGCATGCGCCCTCACACCTGGTTTTACTTTACCTGGTAACATCTAAAATAAGAGTCTTGGGACTGACCGTGTGGCTCAGCAGTACAGTACTTGCTTAGCATCCACAGAGTCTAGTGTTCAGGCCGCAGTACCACAAGATAATGGAGTCCTGATGTTTTAGGAATTAGCCTGACCTTAAGCAAACTATGGGGTAAAAACCTGACACTCTAGCTTGCCCATGTTGTCCCTCTGCCCAAAGTTGTTACCACACTTTCCGCCAGTTTACAAAAACGTATCTTAAAACGTGAAGCGATGATGGTTAGACATCATCTTTCCATAAAAGAACAGCATTTCGGCTCACTCAACTCCTGACACATCAAACTCAGTTCTATTAAATACTTTTTAAAATCAAGGTTCCCATTTTCTAAATTTCAAGTTAGGTAAGCTTGTTAGACTTAGCTAGCCAAAAGTTATGCTCACACCTGGAATCCCAGCTCCGGAGCCTGAGGCAGGAGGACGGTTTCCAGAGTGAGGCCAGCCTGGGCTACAAAGTAGGCTCAAGGCCAGACTGAACTGCATAGCAAGACAGTCTCAAAAGGACAAACACACACACACACAAAAGGAATTAGCTAGCCAAGCACATTCATTAAAAGCGGTCACAAAATACCTAAGATGGCTTACTGAAAACGCATATCACTCTATCTTTGTCTAGTTTCAAGGTTTAAAGTGCGGTTTTCTAACAAGTCTGCCCATTATAAACATAATCCCTTTTCCACAACTTTAAAGGCTTCCAAACACTGTAAGAAAACAAACAACTTCGTTTCCATCTGCCACTTTCAAGGGTCACCTCAGATAACTCAGGATTGAGAGGCTCCCTCTGGACCTGTTTCTATGGCTACAAAGTCTCCATATCCTAGGAATTTGTCTGGTTGTAGTCGAAGCATAGAAAACATAGCAATCCAGTTTTTCCAAGCCGTTCCTCGGCCCATACGTCCGCTTTTGCTTCTGGGAAAAGACCATGGATTCCAAGATGCTAAACAGCAGTTTACAGGTGTCCCGCCCTCCCTCCTCCTGCCAATCTGGCGTCTTCGGAAGTCAAGGCCTTCCCACGTTGGTCGCTGCAGGGGCTGCCCACAGTCAGGGCGCCCGTCCTCAAGCCTTCCTTCCACTTCGATCTGTGGATTCGAACTCTGGCAGTGATTTGCGCAAATCCATCACTGTACTACTCCACACACACCTAGCTGTCAAGGAAGATACCAACATTCCATCGCACGCGACTTGAGCATACTAAAAAGCACTGCTCCTGAGTTTTTCAACTTCCTGTAAGTTTTGACATAAACTGTTCTTCAAAGAAAACTTCACAGCCCGCAAAAACCCCACAACAGCCCTCACCAGCTGTGGCTATCAGAGGGACACCCCCCCACACCGCCTTCCCGCGCGGAAACGCAACAGGCGGCCCCAACACCGTATGCGCGGAGCTCCCGCGAGCGCCGCCGACTTACCACGAGCGCTTTGTGCGGGCGACGCCAAATCCTCCGCCCAGCTCCCCGCACTGCGCGCCGGCAGGGAGCGGAGGAGGAGCGCGGGCCGAACGGGCGGGGGCGCGGGGTGCAGGGCTCCAGGCCTCGCTCCGAGCCCGCCCCGCGCTCCGCGTCCGCGTCCCCGCGCCCAGGTCCCCGTCCCCGCAGCTCCGTCCCTGCGCCCGCGTATGCGTCGCCACATCCTTGTCCCTGCTCCCCGCTTCCCCTTCCGGCGCCCCGCGTAGCCGTCCCGGGTCCCCGTCCCCGCCCCGCGTCCCT
>PVLD010010969.1:27019-67872 GCA_004027595.1 Dinomys branickii | reverse complement strand
TCTATAGACAAGGTGATATGGTCTCAACAGTAGTTGTTGCTTTATCCATTGATATCTTCGAATTGTAGATGTATGGACCCATATACAGACATGCAAATTTAGTCAGACAGTTTATCCTCTCAGCAACAGAAAAAAAAGAAAAAAAAAAAAAAAAAGAAAACACAAGAACCAAAAATCCAAGGACAAGAAAGAAAACAGGAAGTTGTTTTCTTTCAGGACCTGAAATACTTCACTCCAAGCTCTTCTTGACTTCATGGTCTGCTTTCCTTTGTATGTGATCTGTTTCTTTTCTCTAACTTTTAATATACTGTTCTTTTGCTCAGTTTCTGAGATCTTGATTATTATGTGGTCTGGGTGTAGATTTATTTGGTTATCACTAATTGGGGTTCTATATGCCTGACTTATGTATATATAAGGTTCTTGTCCCATGCTTGGGAAATTTTCTGCTATTATTGCTGCAAATAGTCTTTTTATGTCATTCATGTTGTCTCCTGCCCTTTTGTTGATACTTATCAGACTTATATTGTTTTTCTCTGCCTCATCTTGCAGCTGTTGAATTGCTATTTGCTGTTTCTTGCTATTTTTAAGAGATCTTTTCTTTCACAATTACTAGCTGCAATGTTGTCCTTAAGATCTGAGAGTCTTCCATTTCATTCAAGTGGTTCTCCCGGCTTTCAGTGGAATTTTTAATTTCCTGAATGTCTCTTCCAATATGTTTCATGCATTCTAATTCTTTCCTACACTGTTCATTCAATGTTTTCATCATTTTTCTGTGCTCCTCTATTTTTTATCTATGTGTTCTTTTGATATGCCCAGGAATTCTTTCCTTATGGTTGTCATTTCTTTTTTTCCCTGAGCAATTATTTCTGATCTGATTTCCTCTATATCCTGATGTACTTGGTTCTTTACTTCAGTTGCTATCATTTCAGGTGTGTGAGTTTCATGTTCTTCCATGTTGATGTTTCCTGGACTTGTTCTGGGTGGGTTGTTTGGCTGAGATTGCATTTTGCTTCTTCTTTTTGTCATTTTCAAATCTCCCTAGGTTTCTGGAGATTCAGGTTCGCTCCTGAGATAGCAGTGGGGTGCAGAGCCAGAGAGCCTGGACATCCAGACAGCTTACCCAGGCTTCCCACGTCCAAAGCCCCCTCATGGTGGTGGCAGGAGGTGGGGCCAGAGGATCCAGCACCACAGGCAGCTCACTGAGGCTTCCTACATCCAAGGCCCCTGGAAGTTGGTAAGTTCATTATTGATGTTGAGGAATGCTATTGATTTTTCTGTGTTGATTCTGTATCCCAACATAAGCACATTTTTGAAAAGGAATCTGAATACATATTTTGAAGATGAGTTGAATCAAATAAATGATATAAAATATATCTGAAAATAGATTAGATATACTTATTACAAAAAGGAGGATCATATTAGTATGATTATAATAGCAAGGGGGAGTATAGCAATGAAAATATCTTTGTTCATTGAGATTTTTAACTTTTAGAAAGTATAACATGAAATTCTATTCATTGTGGACAGTTCTAGTTCAATTTTGTCTTAAGGAGGATAATTGTCTTTAATGTTCCATGAATAGCTGACTGATTTGCTTCTATGACTTCTGGAAGAAATATTAATAAGGGTATACTATTTAACCTTCTCATTTTACACTTTATATAATGTCAAATTTTTAATCTAGGCACACATTGCATACTGAATCCCATGGTAATGGTAACTCTTAGTTCTTCAAGTGCTAACAAGAGCATCCCAGGACTCCTCCCACGATGCTGATGGTATAAATCTCACTACAATGAGTTTGACTTTTTTTTTATTATTTAAGCTGTATTAATTCCCTTTCCAGAGTGAGTTGAATGTTAATCAATTCTCTTTGCATAGGTTCAGCTCATTCAAACAAAACAGAACCATGTTTCAAACATAAGTATAATGTCAACCAATTCATCCTTCATGTTTACTATGTTCCTGGGACATGGAAGGTGTTCAATAACTACTTGTTACATAGATGAATAAGTGAAAACACATTCCTAGTTGTTCCAACAGCCTTGACTTTGAATGTTTCTCTGATCATGTTAAATTGTTTGCAATTTACTAATAGTTTAGATAGGAACCAGACATAGAGAATCAGATTTGCATATATTTAAAACAGCTTATACTTTCATTGGACTTTGAGTCTTTCTTCTCTTGTTAAGTAGTTTCTGTCAATATCTTTTTCCTCTCAGGTAGAGCTCTAGACAGAAGACATAAAGGTACAATTTTCAGGACAAGTCTCTCTCTACATTTTTCTTTTTCCACCCCAAATATATTATTTTAAACTAAGAATCTGCAATCTATCTCTGATACACTGTAATGATTGTCCAAAAAGGTCTTTAAATTGTCTGTCCTTCCTCCAACCTAAGGAATACCTGCTACCTTCTAATTCCCAAAACCTTGTTCTTACCATGGGTATGGTTCCTAATATCACAAGTTTCACACTCATGGACACAGAATTACTAAAACACATGTCTCCTTGTGCCACATTGTAAGCTCCCAAGGGTGGGCACCATTCACAGCCCCAGCCCCAGCACAGCACCATGCACGTAACACACTTTTGTCCATTCCACAAATAAACACCTAAGATACATTTTTCTTCTTTTTGATAATTTTAGTGAAAAAGAAAAATTAGATAATTTTTTTCTTCAGTACTAGTAAAAGAAGAGGAAAGATGTGGCAAATTCATTATTTGCCTACATGAAATAAATGAAAAGGAGAAAATAGTCTGCTTCTCTGTAGACTCAGTCATGCCGGAGAATGTGCCAAGCAACTGAAAATCCTTGACCTTCTTCCCATCGAGACACATCAACCATGTCCTTTCTCCTTGAATATGAGACTGTCTTGGTGACTTAGTCATAGCCAACAGAACATAGCAGAAGCTGTGCAGCACAACTTCTGGGCTAAGCTGGAGAAGGTCATGATGCTTTCACCTAGCCCTCTTCAGATACTCATTCTAGGGGAGCCTGTCCCTGGCCACCATGTGAGAGCTCTGACAACTCTGAGACTACTTTAATGGAGAAGCCATGTGTATGGGCCCCCACTTGACAGTCCCACTGAGCCACCCATCAATAGCCAGTATCAACCACCAGCCCTGTGTTTGAGCTGACTCGGACATCCAGCTTAGTCAGATTCTCAACCCCAGCCAACTTCTGACTGCAACCTCATGACAGACAATAAGCATTGCCAAACTATTTCTATGTCTCACTCTCAAAGTACAATGATTATTCTAAGCCACTGAGGTTTGGAGGATATTTATTAAACACTAATAATAACTAGACCAATTGCCTCTGGGAGTTAGCACTATAGAAAAATCCCTGAATTTTTCTTCTTTATTTCTAAATGAGGCAGTTGTGTGTTTTGTCGATTTTAAGACTAAACATACATAAGGAAATATAAACGTACAAATCCAGTGTCTTTCTTAGCTTATACATATAAACCACATCCAGAACTGTGAATGTAGAATCCATCAATATGTAAATTAAAGTCTTAAAAGGCCTCAGAATGGAAGCAGTCTTTCTGCTTAATTAAAGCAAGAAATGCAAAACCTAAGAGTTGTAAGAATAATTATCAGAGGCTTCTACAAAGTGATGTTTCATATTAGCAAGGTTCAGAAATTATTCTCTGAAATGAAATGACGGGAAAACATTCACCATAAAATCTGGTGATTGAAGCCAGCTCTGCCCCCACATCGGGGTGCAGCGCTGACTTCATCCCATACAACAGCCCTGTGACTAATTTCTGACAATTAGCCCAAACTTGTAAGTACTCCTTCCAGCCAAGGCAACAGTAGGTAACCTTTCCATATGGCCAAATCTTTCCACAGTCGGTAGGGTGTGCAGGATTTGTAAATTAGACCTTTCACTTCAATAAAAGGAAAGAATTGTACATGTAACCACTGGTTCTTCCTTGCTTTGTTCTCCTCCCCATCAGGAACATGCTGCATCCATGTGCAGCTGTCCTCCAATGAGAAGGCAGTCTCCTCAAGCTGTGGTTTTCTTGTAGACCCTGTCCTCCATTCAACCTCAGTACTCCCTCATTTGGGAAAAATTGGCCTGACATGAGGGGTGGTTAACAGAGAGTTGGGCTGTCATCGTGTGTCATCTTTTGTCACAGCTGTACAGGCCAGGATCAGGGCAGCTCAAAGTCAAGAGCATACCAGGCAGGGATTTTGTTCTTGAAAATGACTCCTTCTCAGCAAACAACTACCTATGGCTGTCTCCAGGACTCAGAACACTACCCCAACTCTTGGCAGCATCTTGCCTAAGCAATCTAGTTGTAAAGATACCTTGGAAATCCAGAGGAGGAGAAGCTTGCAAGCTATGCCAAGAAAAGCCACAGGAACACACCCAGGGGTTACCACAGAGAATGAAGGGGGAATGATTTGAGTAGAACTTTGAGTCCCTCCCACATACACACAACTAGCAGAAGCCTTTCACTGTAGCTGCTCAACAAATGGTGAAGGTAGGGGCTTTAAGAAGTCAATAATAATACTCTCTTTTTCCCTACTCATATTCAAAATTACCTGAGAAAGAGATGCAGAGATGAACAGCTGAAGCACAAAAGGAACACGCCTGTTTAGAGAGTTAGCTCTCTCCCAACAGAGGCCTTTCTAATACTGCATCCAGGCTGTTTATTCAGTCACAAGCAGAGATGAAAATCTACAGGTCTCTAGCAAGAAAAGAGGCTTTCTTTTAATTTACAACATGAAAGATCCTTCTGCAGAAAAGCATATCCCAAAGAGGTAAGGAGGAAGGGGAGAAATTATGCACATTCTGTTATTCAAACTCACTAACAAATAATTCACTTATGTGATTAAATTTACCTAGAGCCATCATGTAGAGTTATGCATGTTCACTGCATAATTATAAATGATTACGCTTTATAAGTTCAGAAATTTCCAAAGGCCACAGTCAAAAGCGCTATTGTTTCCTCAAAATTTTGTAATACACCAAGTAAAGATCAAACTATTCATTAGGAAAGTATCCAAAAGGAAAACTCAACACACTTAAATTTGGCTCATCCTTGGTAAACGTTTCTCAAGAAGATGGACATGTCTGAACTGGTAGTTGGATTATCTTCACTATAGTCAAAATGGACAACATGGCATTGCCTGAGTAACATGAATGTATCAGAGCTATATATTACTGCTGGTTTCTTCATCTGGGATAACTGCGCTAAAATGACAGACTTGACAACTGAGGTAGGTGTCATCAGTCCTGCCGTGCATGAGTGTAAACCTTTTGGATGATTTTGCAGGGCTGTTATTCATTATTGTAAGTGACTTTAGTTGGTGAGTGTCATTTCTGTGGTCATACAAAGACTTTCACTCTGCTCCTTGACTCAAGTGTTTCTATTCACCTCCTGGAATTGTATCTTGCCTAAAACCTGTGCTGGAGAAAAGGCTTTTACAGTAACTCTCGAGCCTCTTTTAACGTGAAGCCTAGTCTTGGGAGAGTACCAAGCTCACCCTAATGTCACAGTGCATGAGGTACATATACCTTACTGAGATGAAAACTGCCACTCAGTGTGAAGACAGGCACTTACATCTCTGAATAGACTCAGTTTAACTAATATTAGCACTAGTCTCAAGGTGCTAAACTACTTGGAAAAGGGATAAAGGGTGTTTAGTTTATTTTGCTCTTGTTTTCTTTTACCCTGGTTGTTTTGCCATACATAGTTATAAGTAAAGGGGAAAATGGGCATATTTGTGAGAAATCGGTGGTAGAAAACAACCATAAATTATTTGGAAAAAAAATAGCAAGACCTTAACAGAAATGAGTATTTCTGGCAAGAGTAGCCAAAATTTGAAATATTTGATAGTGGTTCTGTTACAGGCTTTGGGGGTGCTAGAGTCTTCTTCCAAAGATAGTTCTTTCTGTCCTGAGCAAAGAATTGGTCAAGACAAGTGCAAATGATAGCAAAAGTTTATTAAAGATAGAAAAAGAGGTGCTGAGGATATAGCTCAGTGGTGTGGCACCTGCCTGGCAAGTGTGAGGTCCTGAGTTTGATTCCCAGTACCCAACCCCTCAAAAAATATAGGGAAAGAAACATGCTTTGAAGAGCTTTGGGCCAAGTAAAAATAGGAAAATAAGTATGCTCTACAGGAGAGAATAGACTACATTGAAAGAACACAGCAGCAAAACTTCCGTGTGGACTGTCCCTTTCTGTCTCCCACTCCTCAGGCTGATGTCAGGTCTAGGCTGTGCTATCAAAAACTGCTTGAGTTCTTGCAAGAAGTCCATGTGCAAGGCTTTGGGAACTATGAAGCCAATTTTATATAGTATGCATCAATGCCAGACATCAATATTATTTAAAATTCATTGAATTGTGGGGCATAATCTTATAGATCAGGGATATAAAGATGGACATGTGGTTACTGTAGGCATCACCCTGAGAGTGAGGCTGAGCTCCAGGAAACCTCTGCATCTCTGAAAATGACAAAATGAAAGAACAAAATGCAATCTCAGGCCTCTACCCCTCCTAGAATAAGTCCAGGAGATACCAACACAGATGAGCTTGGAAGTCATACACCTGAAATTTCTGAAATGATAGCAGCTGAGGCAAAGAAACAACTCCATCAGGCCATGGAGGACATCATATCTGAAATAATGTCTGAGGTAAAAACAGAAATGACAACAATAATGGAAGAATAGCTTAGCACATCCAAAGAAGACATAGAAAAAAATGGAGGAGCATAGTGAATTAATGGAAACCTTAAGTGAACAGTATAGGAAACAACTGGAATGCACAAAGCAGATTCAAGCAGATATCCAGGAAGTTAAAACTTCCATCAAAAGCTGAAAAACCTGCTTGAACAAAGGTGAAGATAGACTTTGAGACCTTGAAGACAGCATTAATGTGAATGACTGTGAAAGGAAGGATCTTTTCAAAGTAACGAGAAACCAAGAAATAACAATTCAACAGCTGCAAGACGAAGCAAAGAAAAGCAATGTAAGAGTGATAGGTATCAATGAAACAGCAGGTGTCACCACAAATGATATAATAAAAAACTATTTGTGGAAGCAATAGCAGAAAATTTCCTAAGCATGGAAAAAGAATTGGACATCCAGGTAAGTGAAGCATGTAGAACTCCAACTAGCCATAACCAAAATAAATGTACACCCAGACATATAGTGATCAAGATCCCAGAAATTCAACAAAAGAACAGATTATTAAAAGCTGTGAGAGAAAAGAAACAGATCACCTATAAAGAAAAAGCCCATCAGAATCACAGCAAATTTCTCAGCACAAATGTCAAGTCAAGAAGAGCTTGGAGTGAAATATTGCAGGTCCTGAAAGAAAACAACTTCCAACCCAGACTGATATATCCTGCAAAACTATCTTTCAAAATTAAAGGAGAAATAAAATATTTATAAGATGAAGATCTTTATCTTTATAAGATAAAGATCAGCTGAAGAACTTCATGAGTGCCAAACCAACCCTACAAAGAGCTCTAAAAGATATTCTAGAAAGGGACAAAAAAGTCCACAACATTAAGAACAACAACAGAAAGGAAACACCATGCAGAGAAAGTAGTTAAACGAGGGAAACAAGAGAAACCACCAGCAGTAAACAACATGACAAAGATAGGCCAATACATATCACTTACAACCGTCGATATAAATGGACTCAATTGACCAACCAAAAGAAGTAGACTGGCAGATTGGAATTAAGAAACAAAATCAAACAATATGCTGTATACAGGAAGCACATTCAACTCAAAAGGAAACTCATAAACTGAAAATTAAAGGATGGAAAACAATACTCCATGCGACAGGTACCAAGAAAAAAGTGGGTGTCACTATTCTGTTTGCAAACAATGGGAACTTCAAACCAAAAACAATTTAGAAAGATAAAGAAGGTCACTATATGTGAGTGGAAAACTTCTAGAGGAAGAGCTAACAATCATAAACATCTATGCACCAAATACAGGAGCAACCAAGTATATAAGACAAATTTTAACAGACATGAAAAATGAAATAAGCAGCAAGCAACACAATCATAACAGAAAACTCCAATACCCCATTATCAAAAGGAGATAGATCAACTACAGAAAAAATTAGCACAGAAATAACAGAACTAAACCAAATATGTGAATAAATGGACTTAGTAGACCTGTACAGAGTGTTCCACACAGCACCATCAGAATACACATTCTTCTCAGCAGCATATGGGACATTCTCTAAAGTAGACAATATGCTAGCATATAGAAAATGCTTAAGGAAATGCAAAGGAGTTGAAATAATCTTGCATACTAATGGACCATAGTGCAATGAAATTAGAAATTAATGGCAAAGGAAATTGCAAGAACTCCATAAACACACGGAAATTAAACAGCATCCTCCTGAACAATCAATGGGTCACAGTGAAATCAAAGAAGAAATTAAACACTATGTACAATCAAATGAAAGCATAGACATAACCTACAGGAACCTGTGGGATGTAATGAAAGCAGTCCTCAGAGAGAAATTTATAGCAGTGAATTCCTACCTCAGGAAAACAGAATAGGCACAAATCAACAATCTTATGCTGCACCTCAAGCTTCTAGAAAAAGAAGAAGAAGTCAAACCAAAAACGCAGAGAAGGCATGAAATTATAAAGCTCAGGGCAGATAATTAATGCAATGGAGACTAAAAAAAATACAAAGAATTAATGAATCAAAGAGTTGGTTCTTTGAAAAAATAAATAAAATTGATAAACCCCTAGCCAACCTCATTAAACAGGAAAGAAAGGACTGAAATACATGCAGTAAGGAATGAAAGAGATGAAATCACTACAGATCCTGTAGAAATTCAGAAGATCATCAGTATCTACTTTGAAAATCTTTACTCTCACAGGATGGAAAACACAGAGGAAATGGACAGATTTCTTGATACATATGAACTACCAAAGCTGAATGAAGAAGATATAAAAATCCTGAATAACCCTATATCAGCAAGTGAAATTGAAATTGTAATAAAAACTTGCCAATGAAGAAAAGCCCAGGTTCTGATGGATTTACAGCTGAATTCTACAAGAAATTTAGAGAAGATTTAACACCAATACTTCTCAAACTCTTTAAGGAAATTGAAAAGGAAGGAATTCTCCCCAACTAATTCCTGGAGGCAAGTATTATCCTGACACCAAAACCAGAGAAAGACTCAACCAAGAAAGAGAGCTACAGGGCAATCTCCCTAATGAACACAGATGCAAAATTTTTCATTAAAATACTAACAAACAGAATGCAACAAATCATTAAGAAGATTATACACGATGACCAAATGGGATTCATCCCAGGAATGCAGGGTTGGTTCAATATATGAAAATCAATTAATGTAATACACCACATCAATAGAGCCAAAGACAAAAATCACATGATCTTTTTGATGCAGAAAAAGCTTTCGATAAAGCCCAACACTTATTCATGATAAAAACCCTACAGAAAATTGGCATAGATGGACTTTACCTCAATCTGATAAAAGTCATCTATGACAAACCAACAGCTAATGTCATTCTAAATGGTCAAAAACTGACAGATTTCCCTTTAAAGTCAGGAACAAGACAAGGATGCCCACTGTCACCACTTCTATTCAACATAGTTCTGGAAATATTAGCCAGAGCAATTAGACAAGAGAAATAAGAGGAATAAGGATAGGAAAAGAAGAAGTGAAATTATCATTATTCACTGATGACATGATACTCTACATAGAAGAACCCAAAAACTCCACCAAAAGGTTCATAGATTTAATAACCAAATTCAGTAGCGTAGCTGGATACAACGTCAACACTCAAAAATCAATAGCATTCCTGTACACAAACGACAATTTCTCTGAGAGAAAAATCAGTGAAACCACACCTTTCATAATAGCATCTAAAAAAATGAAATACTTAGGAATCAATCTAACAAAAGAAGTAAAAGATCTACACAGTAAAAATTACAGTACACTGAAAAAAAGAGATCAAAGAGGATTTCAGAAAATGGAAAGATTTTCCTTTCTCATGGATAGGAAGAACCAACACTGTGAAAATGGCCATACTCCCAAAATTGTTGTACAGATTCAATGCAATTTCCATTAAAATTTCAGTAGTATACCTCACATATGTAGAGAAAACATTCCTAAAATTCGTCTGGAAGCAGAAGAGGCCTAGAATAGCAAAAGCAATCCTGGGAAACAAAGGAAAGATAGGAGGCATCACAATCCCTGACTTGAAATTATACTACAAAGGTACTGTGATAAAATCAGCATGGTACTGGCAAAAAAACAGACCTGAAAATCAATGGAACAGGTTAGAAGATGCAGACACAGCTACAAATACACTCAGCCACCTTATTTTTGACAAAGGGACCAAACATGTTCACTGGAAGAAAGATAGCCTCTTCAGCAAATTATGTTGGAAAAACTAGCTTTCCACATGCCAAAGACTAAAACTAGACCCATGTCTATCACCATGCACTAAACTAAAGTCAAAATGGATCAAAGATTTAATATCAAAACAGAAACACTAGATCTACTGGAAGAGAAAGTAGGCAAAACTCTCAAATACATAGGGGTAGGCAGAGAGTTCATGGGCAAAACCAAACTGCATGCAAAATACTTCAAAGAATCAACAACTGGGATCTCATCTTATTGAAGAGTTTCTGCACATCAAAAGAAATCACAAACAGAGTGAAGAGAAAACCCATGAATTGGGAAAAGATTTTATCCAACTGCCCCTCAAATAAAGGACTCCTATCTAGAAAGCATAAAGAATTAAAAACAATCAGGCCCTCAAAATTCCAAGACCCAAAAATGGGCATCTGAGATGAACACGCACTTCTCAGATGAAGAAATACTAATGGTGAACAAATATAGGAAAAAATGTTCAACATCATTAGTTATTCAAGAAATGCAAATTAAAACAACACTGAGATTTCATCTCAGCCCACAAAGACTGACTATAAATAAGAAATTAACCAATGACAAATGTTGGAGAGGCTGTGGGGAAAAATGAACACTTCTCCACTGCTGGTGGGAGTATCAATTGGTGAAACCACTGTGGAAATTGGTCTGGAGATTCCTCACAAAACTAGGATTGGAAGTCCCACTTAACCCAGCTATTCCCCTTCTGGGTATTTTTCCAGAAGAATTAAAATTTTCATATCACAGTAATGTATGTGCACCCATGTTTATAGCAGTGCAATTTGTCATAGCTAAATCTTGGAAACAACCCAAATGCCCATCAACTGGAGAATGGATAAAAAAATGTGGTATTTCTATACAATGGAGTATTACTCAGCTATAAAAAAGATACTCTCGAGGCTTTTTTAGGTAAATGGATGCAACTAGAGACCATACTCATAAGTGAAATAAATTGGACTCATGTATGAGCTTCACATTGTCTCCCTGGTGTGAGAATAGGAAGGAGTAAATACAACCCAAAATGTACAATAGATAAGAAAGGGAAAGAAACTTCTTAAAGGAAGGAGCAACTGGGATGAGGGAAACAAGAAAAAGTACTAAGGTAAATTATATATATATATATATATATATATATATATATATATATATGGTATAGTTGTATTGTTGGTGTCTGATGGTTTGTTGGGAACAGTTAATGTTTAAAAGTTTTTTTTTCCTACTGTTTTGACCAATTTTGCATGCTTGTATCTGGTAATCAGAGCAATTTATGTGACGACAACAATGTGCAGTATAACAACCAATGGTAAATTCCTGCAATCCTGCCTAGTACCACTATGTATTGTTTGTAATGTTCTTTTAAATTATTATTGTCTAACTCTCTTTAATAACTTGATCAATCTTCTATTCTTACATCTGGTAATTTGAGCAACTTCGTTGAAGGTAACAATATGTAATATAATAACCACTGTTAATCCCTATCATTTGGTTTGAAACCCTGTATCATTTCTAATATCCTTGCTTTGAGTTCTTTATATTCTGCTTTTGTTCTTTTATTTTTCACTCTTTTCTTTAAAATAAATCCATAAATAAAAACTTCTACACAGCAAAGGAAACCACCAACAGAACAACAACAAAAAAAACCACCAGATTTCATAAAAATGCCTGGGAGGCCAGGCAGTGTGCTGCTGAGAGGGCGATGTGTAAAGCTTTGAGTGTGAAGCCAAAGGTTTAGTGGAGACCCCTGAAGTTGGTGAAACCAAGAAAGTGGATCAGCTGAGGAAAACTGCAAGGGTTGAACAAAGTTGGCCCAAGAGAGAAACCCTGAGAGCTCAAGTCACCAGCAGTGCCATAGGGCTGGAGCTACCCAAGCCCTTTGAGGTTCACTTCTTGGCACTGGATGCTACACATGGAACTATAGGACTTAATGTTTGCCCTGTTGGGTTTTGGTCTTGCCTTGGTCATATTCCTTTCTATTCCCCTATTTGTACCTTTTGGAATGGTAATGTTTTTCTTGTGCCATTGTATGTTGGAATATAAATACAAGGCACCAAAAGTCTTAGAGGAAGGACTGAGATAGGTCTTAGAAAGGCAGGGTGGTCCTTTGAAGTTACTGCCTACAGAACACACAAAAAATGGAAGGATTTCTTAATTGTTCCTATTTCCCAGAAGTACAGATCTCAGATAATGTTCAATATCACCAGTTAGGAGTTCCAGAAGAACAAAGTAGAAGAGAGGGAATTTGGAAAAGATATTCTGGGATGTTTTTCAGAATTAAAGTGGAACATAAGCCCTTAGAATGATGAGGTGCAATGGTCTCAAATAGGGGCAAGCAAAACAAAAGCCACATCTAAGGACCTTGCAGAAAAACTGTAACTACAAACAAGTGTAGCTTTGTTTTGATTTGCTCTTTAGTTTGTTTCAACTCCCTGCATTTCAGCTATTGTGACTTTACAGAGTTAAGATTTTACTTCTGAGTGGCTTCTTCTGAGATTGAGAATCATACAAAATCAAAATCAGTTATTAAAAGAAGACTTGGAACACAGAGACTGAACTAGTCTTTCTCTGTCATGTGTACTTTCTTGCCTATTTTTCTTTAAGACTGCACTTGCCATCATCTTGATTTTCTCTATTTCTCTTTCTGAGAGAGAACTCAGGTTTGAGTTGTCTACCACCCCTCTCCTAGGTTGCCCCTGTGTAATTAAAAAAAAAAAATCCAGCCATTTCTCCTTCTCTCTCTCTCTTTTTCTCCCTCCTTTCAAAACAAGCTCACTCCCAATATCTTTAAATACATTTAGAGAAACACAGCATCTCACTTGATATAAGTTGTTCACTACTCAGGTGCATAAAAGTTGCTGCATCTAATTCTGGGCAATAACAGGGGGAGCAACACTACCCAGATTTCAGTGCACACTACAGAGATTAAAAAGCGCAGCGTGGCATTGACAAAAAGTGGACTTTTGGGTCAATGGAGCAGAATAGAGGATGTAAAAGCTCCAGGCACATTCGGCTACCTTATCTTTGACAAAGGGGCCAAACTATTTCACTGGAGGAAAGATAGTCTCTAACGAATGATGCTGGATAACGTGGTTATCCATATGCTGAAGACTCAGTCTAGACTCATCTCTCTCAACATGCATTAAACTAAAATCAAAATGGATCAGATCCATTTTGGATCAAAAATATAAATATTAAAACAGAAAGAATCTACAGGAAGATGCAATAGTTAAAACCCCTAAAAACGTAGGTATAGGTAAAAATTTTCTGAACAGAACCCCAGTTGCACAAGAAATAATACCAAAAAAACAACAAATAAGATTTCATCAAATTAAAAACTTCTACACAGCAAAGGAAACAACCAAAAAATAATCTGAAGAATGAGAAAAAGAATTTGCTAGATACTCCAGAGATAAAGGACTAATATCTAGAATATATAAAGAATTTTTAAAAATTAGATCTCCCAATTTAAACATCCAACAAAAAAATGGACATCTGAAGTCAATAGATACTTCTCAGAAGAAGCACAAACAGCTAACAAATACATGAAGAAATGTTCAACATTGCTGACTATTCAAGAAATGCAAATTGAAACAGACATGAGGTTCCATTTTATTCCAGAAAGAATGGTTATCATGAAGAAATCAAAACAAATGCTAGAGAGGCTGCAGGGGGCTACCAATCCTTTTTCACTGTTAGTGAGTGTGTAAAATGATACAACTACTATAGAAATCAGTATAGAGATTCCTCAAAAAACTAAAAAAGAAACGCCATGACTAAGCTATTCGGCTTCTAGGTATCTGCCCAAAAGATATAACACCACAGTGATGTATGCATACCCATGTTTACAGCAACACAATTTTCAATGCTAAATCTTGGAAGCAATCTATATGTATATCAACAGATGAATGGATAAAAAATGTGATATTTATACACAGTGGAGCACTACTCTGCCATAAAGAGGAACAAACTTGAATCATTTGTAGCAAAATGGATGCACCTTAAGGACATAAAGTTAAGTGCAGTAAAACAGACACATACACTTAATTATTTAACTTGAAAAGCACTTATAAAATAAATAAATGAATTTCATGCTGACAAAAAATACTTCTGGGAAGATGCTGGCATGATAAACAGCAGAGAAAGAGTCTCTCTAAGATTTGATATCCAGACACTGGAATATAGCAACATAAGAAAGAGAAAGAGGGAGGTGGGTATCCTGTATCCAAGAATGATCTGAAGCAAGAATTGAAGTCCATGGAGAGAGCTAAGAGAGAAACTTTCAAATCAGAAGGAGGTGGTGAACAGCACATTCTCCCTCCATTGTGTGGGAGGAGCAGTTCAAACCTTGGACATACAGTGACTGCTGACAACCTCCTAGGCCTCCACAGAGAGAGGCAGCAGCACAGTGGAACAGTGGAGGCCATGGACTGCACTGGCTGGTGAGTGGTGCACATTTGGCCACCCCACAGGAAAGGGTTATTGGCAGGAGCCATCTGGGAGGGGCCAACTGGGCTCAGAGCTCAGACCAACTGCTGGCTCTATTCAGTGCCTCCCAGCTGAGTTCAAGCTTGAAGAAGGTGCACTGACTGCTGCAGGTTGAGCAGCTCTGGTTCCAGCCTCATGGCCAGAAAATAGCCTGTAATTCAGAAGAAATAAGAGTGTAGGCTCCCTGAGATTATCCCTTTGCCCCACACTAAAACTATGGTGACTTGCTGGGATAAATCAACGCACATCTGGACTGTCTTCACACATTGTTTACCAGTCACAGCAGAGACAAATATTGAAGAGGACTTTTTCTCTCTTTTCCTTTTTTTTTTCCCTTCATTGTTTGATCATGTGTGAGTGTGGACATGCTTTCTAGTTTTTTGTGGTTGTTATTCTTTTATTTTCTCATTCTCTCTTTCCCTCCTGTCTTCTGCCTCAGTTTTGGAAAGTTTCTGCAATCTTACCTTGTCTTTCAGCTTTGCTTCTAATCTCTTCCTCCTCTTCTATTTTTCCCTTAGGTCCTTTTAAATTTTCTCCTAAGGGAAAAATGGACATACTGGGGGCTTATATACTACATACAATGTTCTGGTTTATTTTAGATGTGTTATATAACCACATAGTTCATATGGTTAAAGGTGGCGAATTAATGGTTACCTCAGTTTGTCATTTTCTAGGTTGTGTTTGATGCTATTGCTATTCTTAATGGTACTGCTTTAGTCAAAGTAATATAATTGTTTTAACCAGCTGACCTTCTTGATAACCAAGACTGAGATTGTCCAAGGGTCACAGAAAATACTGTGGGCCAGTGCCAAAGAACCAGGGGGTAGGTCAAGTAGGAAGCAATTTTTTATCTCCAATAAATTCAAGAGGTAGGATCTTACAACAGACTCAAAACCTAAAAGCCAGCCAGAACTGAAACACGCCTCTTAGAAGTGGGCATTTCCTAGACAATTTATAAGCATCAACCCAGGAATTAAGCTAAAATTTAAAAAAAAACAGAAAATGAGAAGACACTTAAATAAGATACAACCCCAGACATCTAGTTCACCAAAGACAAACTCAGAGGACAATGAGGTGGAACAATCTGAAAGCCATCTATCTGGGCTCTCTGAAATGATAGCAACAAAGCAAGTGACAAATAACAAATAATTTTGGTGACAAGGAAAATCATGCTTAGTGACTCTAGAGTAGATACAGGAAAAAATAGAGGAGCCTTGGAAAATGATGAAAAGCATTAATGCCCAAGATAGGAAAGAAATGGAGTTCATAAAACAGATTCAAGCAGATATCCAGGATATTAAATATTCCACTGAAAGTACCCACAGCCAAATAAACCAGTGTGCAGACAGAATCGCAGATTTAAAAGACGGGATTGTGGTTAGTGATCATGAAAAAAAATATTTCTTGAAAATAGCAAGAAACTATGAGAAATGAATCCAGCAGCTGCTAGATGATGCGAAGAAGAATAACATAAGATGGATTGGAGTCAATGAAAAACCAAGAGATTGCACAAGTGACATAAAAAAAACCGGTTCACAGATATTATGCCAGAAGCCTTCATTGGCACAGAAAAATTTGACATGTATAAATGACGAACATAGAACTTCAATTAGCCATAATAAAAGAAATCTAGAGCAAGACATATAATAGTCAAGATTCCAGAAATCCAACACAAGAACACAGTATTAAAAGCTATTAGAGAAAAGAAACAAATCAACTATAAAAGAAAGCCCATGAAAACCACAGCACACTTTTCAGTTCAAACCTTGAAGTCATGGAAAGCTTAGAGTGAAGTATTTCAAGTCCTAAAAAAAACTCCTGCAACCCAGATTAATGCACCTCACAAAACTACTTTTGAAAATTGATGGAGAAATAAGAGACTTCCATGGCAAAGAACACCTGAGAAAATTCATGAATACCAAACCAGTACTCCAAAATACTCTGAAGGGCATTCTAGAAAGAGATAACAAGAACTATAACTCCATAAAACCTAAGAGAATGAATCCAACAGGCAAGGAAGACAAACAGTGGGAAAAAAGAAGAGCCAACAACAGGAAAAAGACATGATAAAGATAAGTCAATACATATCAGCTGTAACCATTAATGTTAATGGTCTCAATTCACCAATCAAGAGATTTGTAGAATAGATCAAGAAGCAAGATCCAACAACATGCTGCATACAATAAACATATTTAATTCAAAAAGAAACTCATAGGCTAAAAGTTAAAAATGGAAAATAATACTCCATGCCACTGGAACACAAAAAGCATGGGTAGCTATTCTATTTGCAGACAAAGTGGATTTCAAGCCAATACTAACAGAAACAAAGAAGGTCACTATCTCCTTGTAAAGGGAACAATTCAAAAGGGAAAGATAACAATCATAAATATGTATGCACCAAATACCAGTGCACCCAACTATATAAGACAAATATTAGTGGACATGAAAAATCAAATAGCACTAAAAGAATTGTATTGGGGGATCTGAATAACCCACTGTCATAAATGGCCAGAACAACTAGACAAAAAAAAAAAATCAACAATGAAATACTAGAACTGAACTGAACTTTTGAACAGATATACTTAGTAGATGTCTAGAGTGTTTCACATTAAAATAGCAGACTGCACAGTCTTTTTGGCTGCACACAGGACATCCCCCACCATAGACCACAGACTACCTCATAGAACATGCTTAAGTAAATGGAAAGGAAGTGAAGGTATCCCATGCACATTATTAGATCATAGTGCAAAGAAATTGGAAATCAGTAATGAAAGCAACCACAAAATTTCAAAAACACATGGAAATTAAATACCACTTTCCTGAACAACCAAGCAGTCACAGGTAAAATTACAGAAGAAATTAGACAGTTTCTACAATTAAATGATAATGCCAGTACAACATACTATACTGTATGGGACACAATGAAAGAAGTCATGTGAGAGAAATTCATAGCAGTGAATACCCATATCAAATAAACAAGCTCAGAAGTATTTTTTTTTTTTTTTTTTTTTGGTACCAGGAATTGAACTCAAGATCTTGCGCTTGCCAGGCAGGTGCTTGTGCTGCTGAGCTATATCCTCAACCCAAATAAATAAGCTCAAATAAAGAACTTAATGTTGAATCTCAAACTTCCAGAGGAAGAGGAGCAGGTCAAACCCAAAGCTTATCTGAGGGAGAAAAGTATAAAGATCAGAGAGCAAAATTAATGCAATGGAGACTAACAAAGCAGTATAAAGAATCAATGAATTGAAGAGTCAGTTCTTTGAAAGATTAACTGAAATCAACAAACTCTTAGCCAGCCTCATAGAAAGAAAAGACTGATATCCATGTCAATAGAAATGAAAACTCTGAAATCATAATGGATCCTGCTGAAATCCAGAGAGATCATCTACACTTACTTTAAGAACTTATATTCTAATAAGATGGAAAATGCAGGAAAAAATGGAGAGATTCCTAGATACACATGAATTACCAAAGTTGAATCAAGAGGATATAAAAATGCTAAATAAACCAATATCAATCAATGAAATTGAAGATGTAATTAAAAACCTAGCAACAAGGAAAAGGCCAGGCCGTGGCTAACGCATTCCTGAGTTCTACAAGAAATTTAAAGAAGATTTAATGCTACTACTTCTCAAACTCTTTAATGAAATTGAAAGGGAAGAAATTCATTCCCAAGAGGCAAGCATTATCTTGATAGACAAACCAGAGAAGTACCCAACTAAGAAACAGAACTATAGGCCAAATGAACATGAATGGAAAAATCTTAAATAAGATACTAGCAAACACAATGCAGCACATCATTAAGATTATACACCATGACTAAATGGGATTTATCTCAGGGATGTGGGGGCTGGTCCAACATAAGCAATCAGTACATGTAGCACACCATACTCACATTAGCAGAGGCAAAGACAAAACCCACACCAGCATCAACAGAGCAGAAAAAACTTTTGACAAGTTGGCACCCATTATGATAAAAATCCTACAGAAAACTGGAATAGGTGGTCTTTATCTCAATCTGATAAAAGCCATCTGTGACAAACCAATAACCAACATCATACTTAAGGATAAAAACTGAAAGCTCTTGCTCTAAAATCAGGAACAAGACAAGGATGTCCATTATCACCACTCTTATTCATACAATTCTGGAAACATTTGCCAGAGCAATTAGACAAGAGAAAGAAATAAAAGCAATAAGAATAGTAAAGGAGGAAGCTATCATTATTTGTGGATTACATGATACTCTATGAAGAAGACTTCAAAAACTCTACAAATGACTTCTAGATTTAATAATCAAAGACAGCTTTAATAAATGGTGCTGGTTAAACTATCTTTCATCATGCAGAAGATTAAAACTAGACCCATCTTTCACCATCTACTAAACTAGAATTGAAAAATGAACAAAGATCTCAGTATTAAAACAGTCTGCTGGAAGATAGAATAGGTAGAACTGTTGATGACATTGATGTAGGCAAAGACTTTATGAACAAAACCCTGATCACACAGGAACTATCACAAAGAATCAATAATTTTAATATGAATCAGTCTTACTAAAAAGCTTTTGCATAAGAGAAACCACTAACAGAGTGAAGAAACAACCCACAGTGTGGGAAAAACTTTTGCCAACTGTTCCACAAACAAAGAACTAATATCTAGAATATGTAAAGAACTAAAAAATGTCAGACCTCCCAAATTTAAAGACCCAGTCACAAAATGGACATCTGAAATGAATATGTACTTCTCAGATGAAGTAGACACAGCAAGTAAATATATGAAAAAATGTTCAACCTCATTGGTCATTTGAGAAATGCAAATTAAAACAATGCTCAGATTCCACATCACTCCAGAAAGAGTGGTTATTACCAAGAAATTTACCAATAACAAATACTGGCAGGGCTCTGGGGAAAAGGGAACACTTCTCCACTGTTGGTGGAAGAGTAGATTGGGGCAATCACTAGAAATCAGTCTGGAAACTCCTTAAAAAACTAGTACTAGAGTTTCCGTTTGACCCAGCTATTCCCCTTCTTTGTACCTTCCCAAAAGAATGAAAAGCATCACACCACAGCAATATCTGCACACCCCTGTCTACCACAGCATAGTTTGTAATAGCCACATTTTGGGAACACCCCTAATGCCCATTAATTGGTGAATGGATACAGAAGATGTGGGTTGTTTTTTTTTTTTTTCCACAATGGATTCTTACTCTGCCATAAAGAAGGATAAGTTTGGATACATTTGTAGACATTTCTAGATAAATGGATATACTTTGAGACTATATTCTTAAGTGAAATAAATCAGAGACACATGGGTAAATACCATATTTTTTCTCTGGTATGAGAAACTGAAAGTGTAAATAAGGACCAAAATATGTAATAGGTATGGTGAAGTAGGAAGAAAATGTTCAAATGGGGAGGGGAACAAGAGAGGGATGGGTGAAAGGAGGGGAAGGGAAAAGAATCGAGCCGTGCTGTGTGCATGTACCCATTCATCACAATGCATACTACTATTATGTACTTGCAAACAGGTACTAACTTTTTAAAAATTTGCTGCTGTAGGTTTTTGTTTTCCACAACAGTGAATTTTCCCATAACTATCAAATTGTGTATACAGTGTGTATCACTAGCTTTTAGTTCATCTTTGACCCTGTAATTTGCTATGCTGGGTAGGTCCTTCATGTACAGTGTAGAAATTTAATCCCCAAATGAAATAATAGTGTTGGAAGGTGGAAGCTAATCAGAGATGAGTAAGCTGTGAGGATAGACTGAGTGAATTAATAATATATACATGGCTGGGGTCACTATCATGGGAGTGGGTTCATCATAAAAGGAGTTCTCTCCTCCTCTCTCCTCCCTGTTCACCTCTCTGACTCCTTTTCCTCTACCCCTTTCTTTTGCCCTTCATTTGCCTTGTACTTTCTGCAAGAAGGTCCTCTGCAAATGCCCGACTTGTGATCATGAACTTCCTAGTCTCCAGAACCGTGAGGAAATAGATTAATATTCATTTTAAGTTACCCAGTCTTATGTAGTACACGAAAGCAGCACAAAAGAGACTGGTTCAGTCTTGGAATGAGACATGGGAATGGAATAAGGATTCTTATACACTCATTGCTTGAAAACTTAAAAAATCAAAAGGCTGAGCTATCTTTTAGTTAGCAGTGGTAACCAAAGCAGTTGCACCAAAGCTACCTTATCAAAATGTCGTGCACGCAGCATATTATCTTACTGTGTTGCAGATGAGGAAACCGAATACTCCAAACATTCAATTTATCCTCCAGTGCTACAAAACTGGTAAGTAGTTGATTTGGGCCTTCAACCCACATTTCTGATTCAAATTACCATTTTCTATTAGTGATACCACAAAGCTTGTAGGGTTTTCCCCTTCAATTTAATATGTTTCATTTTAGCCTGAAGAAAAAAATTGAAGGTTGTTACAATTAAATGTACTTTATGTTTCTTCCCAAGTGTCATGACTATGTGTAACTGGAGTTGTGTTTCTCTGCAGTGGAAGTTCCCAGAATGTAAACAGGAAAAGAATGTGTGCATGTTTTTCAAGCAGAATTTTGTTTTGCATTATAAGTCAGCATGCAAAATACTTGGAAATGTTGTGACATTAATACTTATGGAAATCAGATCGGCCTCCTCCATAGCAAATAAAGTAGTCATCAGATCTGCCTCATCAGAAGGAAACGCACTGCCCTGAAAGCTGCTGCTCCTACTGCTGGACTCACCATTCCCCAAATCATTAGCTTTCCAGTGTGCTTGAGCACCACGGGCAAAGACAAAGGAACATTGTCTTTTGGACTTCAGGGCAGTTGGGGAGCAGGAATTGTGTGGAGCTCTTGACTTCAGCATTCAGTTCCACACCTATTATACTAGGCACAGGGCATCTGTTACAAGGTGAGTCCAACCCTCATGTTGCTCACAGACTGATGAGGAAAATCAACATGAAACAAATACTGTACTTATACAAGTAATTTAAATGTCATTCTCTCCACAAACAGCTTCTCTTTTTATCTCCAGCTAACCTTGCTGAAGGTCATATTTCTCTCCTTTTCGAAGCATAGATAATCAGTATTAATGAGCAACATGTGCTTATTAATTTTACATAATCATACATAATCTTACAAAACATACAGTCTTACAAAATTTCTTCAAAATGTATTTTCCCATGTATATTTTTGTAAAATTTTAATAATTTTTACAAAGCAAATATTAATAGCAAGAGACAAAAACTGTTGCCAAAATGTTTATAAAAGCAAAAAGCCTCAATGAATAGCAACTTATTTTATAAAATTAAACCATCCTTTCCACTTTTGTGGCTCCTTTTGAAATAACTTTTTGCCAACTACAGAACTACAGAACTGACCAAAAAAATTTACAACAGTATCATAATGGAAAGTTATAAAAACATATATGTAAAAAAACCCTAAGCCACAAGTACTTTTATTTCATTTATTTTGTCTTTTTGAGACAGCGTCTTGCTATGCAGCTCAGGCCAGCCTTGAACTCACTTTGTAGCCCAGGCTGGTCTTGAACTCTCACTGATCCTCCTGCCTCAGCCTCCGGAGTGCTGGGATTACAGATGTGCACCACCACACTTGGCACCACAAATACTTCTACACAGAGATAATTCAAAAGATTTTTTTATGTACATACGTAAAAGGTTGTAACAAAATATATCTTTGGATAAGGTTTCTTGTGATAAATTTAGTTCTTACCATAGAAAAATAGAGAAAAGCCACTTAAAACATGTTGGGATTCTGCTTTCACGTGAGAGGTAAAGAAAGGGTAAATGACATTGTGTGTTGCATTGTTACATAAATTTAACAAGCATCAATCTCTTCCCTCTCCCTTTATTGCTGGTTTCGTCAAACAGATATAGACTGTGGGTAAATCATCACTGAGTAGGAAAACTATATTATAAACAAGTTTTAAAATACAAACTAACACCACATATCAAGTAGTTTATTACTATCAGTGACATTCACTGAATGAGAATTTATGCTATTATGGGTCCCAGACTCCAACCCATCTGTATAAATCCATCATTAACAGCAGATTTGTATAGGTCACAATTATCAACTCAGAAAATATTGCCATTTCAATAATGCTTTTCAACAGTAAATGTTCTGTGTAAGTTCTAGTATTTGAAATCAGATGGTTATGGAGTTAATATCCGTTAGCTGTTGTGGGCTGACCAAGTCTGCAATCTCCTGAATGAGTGTACAGTGAAGGCTAAATAAAAAGAGGTGAATGGGATGATTTCAGGGCCCCAGGAGGGTCAGGGCCTCTCACAGAATTGAAGATTCTCTCAGGGCTAAGACCGTGACCTTCTCTGGGTCACCCATATTTATTTGGATTAACTTCATACCTTACATATATATATATATATATAGTTATCAGAAGAAAGGAGGGCAATACTCAAGAAGACAGAGCCACTCAAGGACTTCTCTAAGTAAGGTATGAAGTTAATCTACTGAAGAATGAGACGCCTAAGGCTATAGTCTTCATCTAGTTGAGATCTGGCCCTGGTGTCCTTGGCTGTGATCTTGTCTTGTCCTTTGAGGCTTTCTGGCTTCTTCCACCACTACAGGTTCTAGTAGGGATTAGTGACTCACAGAGGTTCACTTACTATGAGTCCGTCATTTCCAGATAAGGAACCTAGAGGCCTTGGACAGATTCACAAGTGAACACGGAAAGCCAGTTGGTTAATATTAAATACTGCTCAGAGCCACTTTGTAGTGGTCTCCAACAGATGGCTCTACCTCAATGTTGAACATATTAATTTAAGTAGTAACTATACATTCATGGTAGACATAATAATGCTAGTGGTACAAACACTGAAATTCAGATGATGTTGATAAACCTAATCTTCTTATAAAAATCTCTTTTTCTAATTTTAAAGAGAAAAAAATGAAAAACAAGAGTGTTTCAAAACGAGATAATGTGAAACTCCTGTACAAAATCTTAGTGAATAGTCACACTTTAGAAAAATGCTCAAAATTCTCCTAGGAAGTATTGAATCTCCAATATAGATTCTTCTTTGCTGTGCACCCTATTGTGGACCTTGCAGTCTTGTGCCTTCTTCTTTTTGTTTCTTCTCCCCTGGAACTGTCACTTTTCTATTCCCACACTCACACCCACCCCCGTCCTGGTATGCAATGCAGCTTTGCTCAGTGTCTCTCTCCAGGCTTCCTGGCTGGCAGCATCTCAGGCTTCAGAAAGACAGGCCTTCAACAGCTGGAACCCACTGTGAGGGGTTGGGGATGGAGGGTGTACAATAATGGAAACTGTTTTCTACATTTAAATATATAGTAATTATAATTGTGGTCATCAGCTAGAGGGAGAGACACAGGTGCCAGGAGACTGAGTAACAGGCCAACCTGGTGAGATGCCAAGAACAGCGTCTGTGCTGCAGCTTGCCAGCCACGTCAGGTCCCAGCCTCCTGAGTCAGCCTGTTTCTAATTAGGAGCAGCCCAAGAGCTGTCTGAATAATTCTCTGGGATAGAGTTTCTTCCTGAATGACTCAATTTACACGGGATGAAAAATTGTCTTTCTCCACTAGGAAGTGGAATAAAACAACTGACTCACATTTCACTTCTGTTTTTGCCAAGCACAGATGATAATGTCTCAGTTACTCAGATGTGGGCTAGAGCTGAATCTGCTTTTTATAACTGACTGATCTGGCAAAGAAGTTAAACTTCAGGTACCAGGAAACCAAGGGAGCATACTGAGTCTAGTTCCGGATGGTAGACTCCCTGAAAAGCCCTAGCATGGGGCCATTTCCTCTGTTTTATGATCTGATCTTACCTTAGACAGGGCCTAGGGTGGTCCTGTTCATTCAGAAGTCCCCTCCCAGCATACCTCGTTCTCCCTGGATGCATCCTAGAGGAAATACAAATCACAGCTATCCTTTGAACATGTGTGAGGTCCTAGGACTGAACACCAAGCCTGAGGCTACAGAGTCCATCAGTGGATGTCACCTGCAGTCAGAGTTTAAAAACATAAAGCAAAGACTAAGCTCAAGGATAAATCTGGGAACAACTGACCATGGCCAAGAGCATGAACAGTCTCTAGATTTGTAGCACTGAAACTCTCCAGTGAAAGTAGGCTAGAAGGAGGGAGGGAGGTAAGGGTTAGCCCTGAATAAACATGCCTTCTAATTGCTGATAGTGATTAAAAAGGGTAGTAAGACTTTGCTTTTTTGCTTTTAAAATTATTTTATAAACATTCTTCCCATGTCATTTTATATTGAAAATATGGTAATTCTACCACAGTAGTTCTTACTGAGAAAAAGAGCTGTGATTTTTATGCACACAACTTTACTGTACTAGGTAATGCCCACTGTGTTCTTCAATATGTCCACAAAATATGTAACATCACAGTGAGTACATAACACCACACGGAAGTGACCAATTCTCTTTACCATATCTCTAGTGGGAAGTTCACACATTCTTCTGAATAACAATATTGTTTCCAGATCCTGTTGTTTTGCAAAGCACCTCGCCACATAAATAGTGATCACTTTTCCCATTTTCCCCCAATGCGCAAAAAACAAAAAAATGACCAATTAAATTCTTCACTGGATGGATTCTGGATTTATAATCAGATGACATTTACTGAATTTAGAATACATGTTAAGAAATCTTCAAAATATCTATGCAATATAATAACTTTCATTATTTTATAGAGATGAGAACTAAACTTTAAAAAGTTAAGTAGGCCTGGTGTAGACAGGAGATCCTCACTCAGAAGGCCTGTGAACTGCTCTCATTGGGGTTCACACGTGGGCCCTCTCTGCATATGCCCAGCGCTGAGTGAGTTTTGGGAGCAGCACTCCTGCTAGCACCGGGGTTCGGGTTTGGGCTTCACTTGCGCCTGGACCTCCTGGAGGGCACACACACAGGCAGTCTGCGATTGCAGCTGGTGTGGCTCACACCTGGCTCCTGTGTGTGGCCTAACTGACTGGAGAAGCAGAATCAGGTGGGCCGCCACCCGCTGACAGTATGGTTCCCAGCTGAATGCTGTCAAGAGAACCAGATATTTTCCATCTCCTTCCTGGGGGCAGGGCACGTGACCCATGACTCTGCAAACATTACAGTCTGAGTCTCCACCCTCCATGCACCTGGTGCAGACAGGAGACCCTCACTCAGAGGCCTGTGAACTGCTCTTACCGGGGTTTGCATGTGGGCCCTCTCTACATGTGCCCGGTGCTGACTGAGGTTCAAGTGGGGGGTGCTCCATGAACTGGTGGCACTGAAGATCCGGTCTGGGCTTCACTTGTGCCCAGACCTCCTGGATAACACACACAGAGGCAGTCTATGATTGCTGTTGGCGCAGCACATGTCTGCATCCTATGTGCGTCCTGAACTGACTGGAGACATAGAATCAGGTGATTCACAAACTGTTGACCCTACAGTTCATGTCTGAGTTTTGCCTGTATCCTGAACTGCTTGGGCTCACAGGACCACTGCTCCGGGATTGTGCCACCAGTGCAACAGGATTCTGGGTCATACACGTGCCCTGAACTGCAAGAGGTTGCTGCATCAGACCATCTGCCATCAACTGACAGCACAGTATGCATCTGAGACCTGGGAGAACTAGGTACGCTTCACCATCTAAGGGAAGACCCCAGACTAAGCAGCGCATTTGAGTGGACACTGAGGGGCAGGCCTGACCATCAGGAAAACTAGGGCCACTAGCAACCTTTGCGGAACTGCCAAGGAAGAGGAAGATAGCGTTCTGCCTCTGGCATCAAACATGACAAGGTGAAGGGCTAGAATGCAACCTCAGAACTCCACCCCACTCAGAACAAGTCCAAGAGACATTGACATGGGACAGCTTGGTAAACACACACCCGAAATTGCTGAAATGATTGCAATGGAAGTAAAGAAACAACTCCATCAGGCCATAGAAGAGATCAGATCAGACATAATCTCTCAGGCAAAAAATGAAATGATAATAATGATGAAAGAAATGCTCTGCACACCTAGAGAAGAAACAGATAAAAAAATAAATGAACATAGGCAACAGATGGAAACATTACATGAGCAATACAGGAATGAATTAAAATGCATGAAACAGACTCAAAGAGATTTCCAGGAAATCAAAACTTCCATGGAAAGCTTGCAAAACCGCTTCAATGAAGCTAAAGATAGAATTTCAGATCTTGAAGACAGCATGGCAGCTAGCAATCATGAAAGGAAAGATCTCTTAAAATCAACAAGGATTGAGGAAAAATCAATTCAATGGCTGCAAGATGAGGCAAAGAGAAATAATGTCAGATTAATAGGAGTCAATGAAACAGCAGAAGGGGACACAGATGACATAAAAATAATAGCAGAAAATTTCCCAAGCATGGAAACAGAAACTGAGATACAGGCAAATGGGACATATAGAATCCCTACTAGTCGTAACAATAATAAAACTACACCCAGACATATAATAATCAAGATCCCAGATCTCCAGCAAAAGAACAGAATACTAAAAGCTATTAGAGAAAAGAAACAGATCACCTGTGAAGGAAAGCCAATCAGAATCACGGCAGACTTCTCAACACAAACCATCCAATCAAGAAGAGCTTGGAGCAAAGTATTACACATCCTAAGACAAAATAGCTTCCAACTAAGATTGATGTATTCTGTCAAACTATCTTTCAAGTTTAATGGAGAAATGAAATATTTCCATGACAAAGAGCAACTGAAGAACTTCATGAGTGCCAAACCATCCTTTAAAAAAGTCCTAAAAGACATTCTGGACAGAGAAGAAAATGACCGCAATTTTAAGAATAACAATAGAAAGGAGGCCTCAAGAAGTGCAAGGAAGTAAACAGGTAGAAAAAGTATAAAACCAAGAGCAAGTCAATAACGTGACAATGGTAAGCCAACACATATAGATTGTAACCATAAATGTAAATGGCCTCAATTCACCAGTCAAAAGAAACAGACTGGCAGAGTGGATTAAGAAACAAAATCCAACGGTATGCTGCAAACAGGAAACATATTTTGCTGAAAAGGAAATCCACAGACTGAAAGTCAAAGGATGGAAAACAATTCTCCATGCAACAGAAACCCAGAAAAAAGCAGGAGTAGCTATTATGTTTGCAGACAATGTAAACTTCAAACTGAAAACAATCAAAAGAGATAAAGGTCACTACATGCTTGTTAGGGGAAAACTGCAAGAGGATAAGTTAACAATCATAAATATGTATACACCAAATATCAGAGCACCAATCTACATAAGACAAATCTTAACAGACATGAAAACTCATACAATTAATTACACTATTGTAATAGGAGACCTCAACACCCTTTGATACAAAGAGACAGGTTAACTGGACAAAAAGCAGCAAAGAAATAAAAAATCAGAACCAAAGCTGTGAACAAATGGACTTAGTAGCTGTATACAGAGTGTTCCACCCTGGGGCTGGGGATATAGCTCAGTGGAATAAGCGCTTGCCTAGCAAGCACAGGGTCCTGAGTTCGATCCCCAGTACCGCAAAAAAAAAAAAAAAAAAAAAAAAAAAAACAGAGTGTTCCACCCCACAACATCAGATCTGTGGGATACAATGAAAGAACTCCTCAGAGAGAAATTTATAGTGGTGAACTCACTCATAAGGAAACCAGAAAGAGAACAAATAAATAGCTTAATGCATACCTCAAACTTTTAGAAAAAGAACAAGTCAAACCCATAGCCCAAAGATGGGAGGAGAATATAAAGATCAGGGCAGAAATTAATGCAACTGAAACAAAGAAAACACTACAAAGAATAAATGAATCAAAGAGTTGGTTCTTTGAAAGCATAAATAAAGTTGATAAACCCCTAGCCAACCTTATCAAAAAAAGGAAAGAAAAAACTGAAATACATGCAATAAGGAATGAAAAGGATGAAATTACTACAGATACTATAGAAATTCAGAAGATCATTAACACCTATTTTGAAAATCTTTACTCTCATAGGACAGAAAACTCAGAAGAAATGGACAGATTCCTAGATATGTACAAATTACCAAAGTTAAGTCAAGAAGATATAAAAATCGTGAACAACCCAGTATCAATTAATGAGATTGAAAATATGATTAAAATTTTACCAACAAAGGAAAGCCCAGGCCCTGATAGATTCACAGTAGAATTTTTCAAGAAATTCAGAGAAGATTTAATGCCAACACTCCTCAAACTCTTGAATGAAATTGAAAAGTAAGCTATTCTCCCTAACTCATTTCTGAAGGCAAGTATACTGATATGAAAACCAGAGAAAGACCCAGCCAAGAAAGAAAACTATGACCAACCTCCCTAATGAATATAGACGCAAGGATACTCAATAAAATACTAGCAAATAGAATGCAGCAAATCATCAAGAAAATAACACACCATGGCCAAGTTGTATTCATTCCAGGAATGCAGAGGTGGTTCAATATTTGCAAATCAATTAATGTTATACACCATATCAATAGCCCCAAAGACAAAAACCGTATGATCATCTCAACAGATGCAGAAAAAGCTTCTGACAAAGTCAGAACATGCATTCATGATAAAAACTCTACAGAAAATAGGAATAGATGGTTTTTACCTCAACCTGATCAAAGCCATCTATGACAAACCAACAGCCAACATCATACTAAATGGGCAAGAACTGAAAGCTTTTACTTTAAAATCAGGAACAAGACAAGGATGTCTGCTGTCACCATTCCTGTTTAACATAGTGCAGGAAGCATTAGCCAGAGCAATTAGACAAGAGAGAGAAATAAAAGGAATAAGGACAGGAGAGAAAGAAGTAAAACTGTCACTATTTGCAAATGACATGATACTCTACATGGAAGACCCAAAAAGTCCACAAGAAGACTCCTTGAACTAATCAACAAATTCAGCAGTGTAGCTGGATACAAAGTCAACACCCAAAAATCAATGGCATTCCTATACACAAACAACAAAAAAGACTAACAGAGAAATTAAGGAAACCATATCTTTCACAATTGCATCCAAGAAATTGAAATAATTAGGAATCAATCTAACAAAAGAACTAAAAGAGCTATTCAATTAAAACTACAGTACTCTGAAAGAAGAGATTGAAGAGGATTTCAATAAATGGAAAAACATTCCTTGCTCATATATAAGAAGAACCAACATTGTGAAAATGGCCATACTACCAAAATTATTGTACAGATTCAACTCTGATGTGTAAATTTTTATTCCCTGGAAAGTTTGTGAGGTATGCTAACAGTAGTTTAATGGGACTATGAATGATTCACGATACTGAATTGTAAATAATGAGAAAGTACTGACATGAAGATTATTTCAAATAGGTTAAAAATCACATCAGATAATGGAATTCAGGTTTCTCAATTTGGGAATTTTTTGTTTGTTTATTTGTTTTTTTGTTTTGATACAGGGACTCACTGTGTAGTCCAGGCTGGTCTTAAACTCACTACATAGTCCAGGATGACCTCACAGTAATGGCAGTCCTCCTGTCTCAGCCTCTCAAGTGCTGGGATAAGGGTGTGTGCCACCACACCCAGCAGGTTTCTCAATATTGAAAGAAATTTTAAAAAAGAAAAAGCCAGGCATGGTGGCACACACCTATATTTCATCAATCAGGAGGCTGAAGCAGAAGGATCATTTTCAATTTGTGTGTGTGTGTGTGTGTGTGTGTGTGTGTGTGTGTGTGTGTGATTTATATATTGCACCCAAAGCCTTTACAGTGAGCTATATCCTCAGCCCTTTTTAATTTTTTATTTTGAGATAAGGTCTTGGTGAGTCACTAAGATGCCCATCACACTTGTGATCCTCCCGCCTCAGCCTCCCATGGTGAAGGGATGACAAGCATGTGCCACCATTCCTACCCAAAATGTACATTCTTGTCACCAGCTCTTCCTTTCTCTTTCTGCTTCCTGATTGCCACAGCTTTTTCCCACCATGCCCTTCTGCCATGGAGCCAACTGACTATGGATGGACTGAACCCTCTGAAATCATGGGCCTAAATGACCCTCTCTTCCTGTACATTGCAGGTGCTGCCGCTCTGTCCTGGTGGTAGGGTACAGACAGCACACGCGAGGGGTTAACGGCAGAGCACAGCAATGTGTGTAAGCCGTCTTTGAGTGGCTTAGGAAAAAAGTAGGGGGCTTGAAAGCAAATCATAAGCAAACAGAACAAAATACTGACAGGTGGTGAATGTGGGTAAAGGGATTACAGGTCTCTCAGAGCATCCTCGTGACTTCTGAAAGTTCGAAATTATATTTTTAAGTGTTTACATATCATATTGCTTTAGAACATTCAACATGTACTTTTTAAAAAATATAAGGAGTGAATATTTTCCCACTGCTAGCAAAGTTAATAGCTTAAAACAACACAAATATATTCTCTTACATGACTTTTCCAAATTCTAGGTGCTGCTTGCATCCCCTGGCTCATGGCGCCTTCCTCACTTCACTGAAAGCTCTCCTGTCCCTGATGCTGCCAGCCTTATCTCCCTCCTATTGGGACTTCTGTGATTTCACTGGGCCCCTCTAGCTCCTCTAGGATAATCTCTCCATCCCAGGTTCTTAATTTAATCACACCTGCAAAGCCTCGGACTACGAGTCTCAGAGGTTGGGTTCTGTCTGTCATTATTTATCACAAAATAATTCAGTTTTCATATAAAGAAAAGCGATTATATCCCATCCCAATAAATATTAAAATTGAAAGAACTTTGATATAAAGGGCCACACTGGAGCCTGGGAAAAAGAGGGTTGTGCCAGGGATGGAAACACAGGCATCAGAGCTATATAATACCCTAAATTTTCAGGTAGGGAATGCATATAGGATGTCTGTTTCATTATTCTTACTTAAACTGTACTTCCAGGGTAATCCATTTTGATTTGGTCCATAATTGTTTTGAAAAATACATACAATATATGTAATTTGATAAATTACATATAATGATAGAATCTTCTGATATGATGAGCCTCATTTTTCTTCAGGTCCGGAGTGTTTTGAAAAACATACTATTTACATGTTTTTGAAAAAAAGTTTGAAGTAGTTTTTCATCACATTAGGGCTAATTACACAGACTGTGATGTGAATTAATAACTTTAGCAACTCCAATCTTAAACCTCCTTATGAAAGAGTAATTATTACTTTGTGAATCATTCATACTGAATAAATAGAAGATTATTATCATTAAAATTTATGCTACAACAGGCCAATAGTTGTCAGAGTTCTTCTGGCATCTAGTTTATAGAGACTAGGGATGCTTTTCACTATTTTACAAAGACAGCTCCCTACAGCAAAAATTTTTGCTGTATAATGTCAAAAGGGCAAAGCTGGAGAAACCCTGACATGAATGTTAAACATATGCAGAGCACCTCGCGGGTGCTTCTCCTGGTTTGGATCTTAGCTACCACCAAAAGGTTCATGTGTCGAAGACTTGGTTTCCACTGTGGCAGTATGCAGAGGTGGGTCTTTTGGAGGTCGTTAGATTGTGAGGGGTCTCACCTCACTGAGGGATTAATCCATTGATAGATTCAGAGGTGTATGAGCTACTGAGAGGTGAGGAAAACTTTAGAAGGTGGGGCTTAGTTGCAGGGAGTAGGTAACAGGGGATGCACCGGAAAGAGTGTATTTTGGTCCTGGCCCATTTCCCCCAACTGCTGCTTTCAGACTCGGCCTCTCTATGTCTCCCTCCTTCTCTCCCACTCTTTCTCTCCATGGGGAGAGCAGCTCTGCTCCTTCGCCACCTGTTCCCTGCCATGATATTCTGCCTCACCATGGACCCAGGAAGGATGCAGTCAAGTAACTATAGACTGCAAAGCAAAGTAAATCTTTTCTCCTTCGAATTTATTTTCTTAGGTATTTTGTCCCAACAAAGGAAAGTTGACTAACACAGTACATTATTGCAATCCTCATAGAATTCTTGAAAGTCAGTTATCATCTCCACATTTTATTGGTGAGGAAACTAATTTCCTCCAAACTACATTGCTAGCAAGGCAAGGAGGCTGGACTTGAACTTAGGTCAGTCTCAAGCCCTGATCAAGCTCATTCCAGTGAAACAGGAGCAAAAAGAGAGCAAGATGTGCAGAGGGAAGGGGCAAGACACTCTCTCAGGCAGGAATTACCCTAGGCATCAGTCTTGCTATCCCGTTTAAAACTTGCAATGAGACAAGAATGTGAACTTGAGCAGACTCTGTTCCCTGGGAAAGGACAGCATGGCAGGGTCCTGGTTTCCTTCAGAGCTGAGCTGGAGCTGTGCATCTCTGTGACCCCAGGAAGCCACGGTGCCTGCACTGCTCTCTCCTCTCCCTTCTGCCTGGGGTCCCAGCTGTATCTGAGACAAATCACCTGTTACTGCTCAGAGGAATCAAGCTATGCTCCCTACCTTCTGCCTTTCATATCACAAGTCTGGCCTGTTTCATCCTTAGGGAATCACGACCAATAATACAGTATCACATTGTGAAACCTTATAAAAATATAATTTACCTTTTTTATAATTACTGTTCAATTGTATTCTCACCTCATCTCCTTTTAAGACTTTCAAAATAATTTCCCCCAAACCCTTCAGATTTTGATATCTCCAAATATCAGATTTTAGTGTTTCCAAACGAGCATGTCATCCTGAAACAGAATCTCCATCTTAATTATGCCCTCCAAAGCATCCTTCCACCTGGGCATGGAGTCACATGCCTAAAGTCACAGCATTCAGAGAGGCTGAGGCAAGAAGATCACTAGTTTGAACCCAGACCAGGCAACTTAGTGACTTAGAAAATAAAACAATAAAAAAGGACTAGGGGTCGTGTTTCATTCCAAAGACTCTAGGTTCAAGCCCTAGTGCCACTAGGAAAAAATGCACCATTTCACTTGGGGATCAATCTTTTCTTCTCATTTATTTTTAATGTGGTGCTGGGGATTGAGTCCAGGACCTCAGGCATGCTACCTGTGCAGGATCTACTACTGAACTGGAGGCTCAGAGCTGATTTAACCTCTGTTTGAAAGGGTGGGAGCATGCAAATCCATGCCTAAGTGGCTCTCAAACCACCATGAGAGGTTGTAAGTGTCATAGACATTTAGAAGATTAGTATTTAAAACCTTCAGATTTGTACACACTACAAAACCTTAGTTCTTACCTAAAATTTGCTATAAAAGAAATGTTTAGTAGGAGAAAATTGTTTTTCCACCCTGAGGCTGCAAAAATAAACCTTTCATTAGCTGAGACTTCCTGTGTGCCTGCTGTCATTTCAAGGGGCACACACACTTTGGCCAAATATGGCCTTGACAAATAGCCAATCTTACAAGAGCACTGGATGTTGCAGCTTTGGCATATGACTAATGTCACCTTACCAAACTCTTACCATGAGCTAAACTCTGGGCGTGGATGGGCAAGGTGCTTTGCTTGGGTCTGTGATGCAGAGTCCTACAGGCTCACTCAGCCCCCCATGTCCACTGTTACCATACCAGCTCCATACTGAAACAAATTCCAGATCCCCACAGGAACCCGGCTGAACCCCACACATCTTAGGATCCCCACCTTCCCTACCAGCATGCAAGGCAAAAGGATCACCAGACACCTTCTGGGGCCTTGGTGGCTACTCCCATCACCCCCTACACCCCTGAAGGAGCTGAGCTGAACCCCAGACAGTGTCAGTGGCCTTGGTAATGGCACCCTTACCCCTCTACCACCAGCGTGGGAACTGGACTGGATCCTGGACAACATCTGAAGCCTCAGTGACCACAATCTTTCACCCTTGTGGAACATGGGATGAACCCCAGACAGCTCCAGGAACCCCAGTGAGCCTCCCTCACCAGCCTGAGAGCCAACTGAATGCAAGAAAGCTTCAGAAGCATCTGCAACCATACCTTGCCCCACACACCAGTGCAGAAGCCACATTGAGCACTGGAGACCTTCAGATCCTGGGCCCAACACTCCCACACCATTTTGAGAGTGAGACTGAGTTCCAGGGAACCTCTAGATATTCAAAAATGACAACACAAAGGAGCAAAATGCAATCTCAGACCTCTACCCCACCTAGAACAAGTGCAGAAGACATTGACACAGAAGAGCCTTGAAATCACACACCTGAAATTTCTGAAATGACAGCAACTGAAGTAAGGAAACAACTCTGTCAAGCCATAGAAGACATCAGATTAAAAATAATCTCTCACATAAAAAAAGAAATGACAACAATAATAAATGAACTGCTCAGCACATCCAAAGAAGACATAGATAAGAAAATAAAGGAGCATAGAAAACTTATGGAAACCTTGAAAGAACAATATAGGAAAGAACTAGAATGCATGAAACAGATGCAAACAAATATCCAGGAAATTCAAAATTCCATCAAAAGCTGGCAAAACCACCTGAATAAAGCTGAAGATAGACTTTCAGACCTTGAAGACAGCATTGCCAACATGAATGGGAGGATCTCTTAAAAACAACAAGGAACCAGTAAATAACAATTCAACAACTGCACAATGGAGCAAATAAAAACAATATCAGATTAATAGGTATCAATGAAAGAGCAGGTGTCAACACAAATGACTATAAAAAAACTATTTGCAGAAATAATAGCAGATAATTTCCCAGGCATGGAAAAAGAATCAGACATACACATAAATGTAGCATATATGACTTCAATTAGCCATAACCGAAATAAATATACACAAGTAGTGATCAAGATCCCAGAAATTCAGCAAAAGATCAGAATATTAACAGCTGTTAGAGAAAGAAATGGATCACCTTTAAAGGAAAGCCCATTAGAATCAAGGCAGATTTCTCAACACAAAACCATAAAGTCAAAAGAACTTGGAGGGAAGTACTGAAAGGTACTGAAAGAAAACAACTTCTAAACCAGATGGATGCAAAACTACCCTTCAAAATTAATGGAAAAATAAAATATTTCCATGATAAAGAACAACTGAAGAAATTCATGAGTGCCAAACCAATCCTACAAAGAGTACTAAAAGATATTCTAGAAAGAGATAAAAAAAATACCACAACTTCAAGAACAACAACAGAAAGGAACCACCAAGCAGAGCAAGCAATTAAACAGGGAAAAAGGAGGATCCAATAGCAGGAAAATAACATGACAAAGATAAGTCAGTGCATATTGGTTATAACAATCAATGTAAACAGTCTCAATTCATTAGTCAAAAGAAGCAGACTGGCAGAATGAATCAAGAAACAAAATCCAGGGGTATGCTGCATACAAGAAATACATTTAATTTAAAAGGAAATTCATAGACTGAAAATTAAAGGATGAAACACAATACTCCACTCAACAGGAACCCAGAAAAAAGTGGGTGTAGCTATTCTGTTTGCAGACAATGTGAACTTCAAACTAAGACTGATCAAAAGAGATAAAGAAGGTCACTACATGCTTGTGAGTGGAAAACCTCAAGAGGAAGATATAACTATCATAAACATCTACGCACTAAATGCAGGAGCACCCAACTGTATAAGATGAGTTTTACCAGATGAGAAAAATGGAATAAGCAGCAACATAATTAAAACAGGGGAATCTAAAACACCATTGTCACAAATATTGTGAACAAATGAACTTAGTTGACCTTTACAGAGTGTTCCACCCAACAGCATTAGCATATACATTCATCTCAGCTGTATGTGGGACATTCTCTAAAAGAGACCATATGCTAGCACATAGAACTGCTTAAGTAAAAGCAAAGGAACTGCAACTATCCCATGCATACTGTAGGACCACAGTGCAATGAAAATGCAAGTTAATGACAAAAGAAATCACAAAAACTCCATAAATACATGGAAATTAAATAACACCCTCCTGAACAACCAATGGGTCACAGATGAAATCAAAGAAGAAATTAAACACCACATTTACAATCAAATGAAAATGTAGATACAACTTACAGGAACCTGTGGGGCACAAGGAGAGCAGTCCTCAGAGGGAGATTTACAGTGGCGAAGTCCCACCTCAGGAAAAGAGAAGGAGCACAAATGAACAAGCCCATGGTACACCTCGAGGGACTACAAAAAGAAAAGCTAGTCACACCCAAAGCCCAAAGAAGACAGGAAATTATGAAGCTCAGTGCAGAAATTAACACATTGGAGACCAGAAACACAATACTAAGAATTAACGGATCAAAGAGTTGGTTCTTTGAAAGAATAAATACAATAGATAAACCCCTTGCCAACCTTACTAAAAAAAGGGAAGAAAAAAACTGAAATACATGTAATAAGAAATGAAAGGCGTGAAAGCACTATAGATCCTGTAGAAATTCAGAGGATCATCAACATCTGCTTTGAAAATCTTTACTCTCATAGATGGAAAAGACAGAGGAAATGGAAAGATTTCTAGATACATATGAATTACCAAAGCTGAATCAAGAAAATATAAAAACCCTGAATAACTCAATATCAGCAAGCAAAGTTGAAAATGTAATAAAAAAAAAAAACTTGCTAATAAAAAATGCCCAGGTCCTAATGGATTCACAGCTGAAATCTACAAGAAATTTAGAGAAGATTGAATATCAATTTTTCTGGACTTCTTTAATAAAATTGAAAGGGAAGGAATTTTCCCTAACTCACTCCTAGAGGCAAGTATTATTCTGAATCTAAAACCAGAGAAAGACCCAACCAAAAAGGATAACTACAGGCCAATCTCCCTAATGAACATAGATGCAAAAATTTCAATAAAATACTAGCAAACAGAATGCAACAAATCATCGAGAAGATTGTACACCATGACCAGGTGGAATTCATCCCAGGAATACAGGGATGGTTCAATATATGCAAATCAATTAATATAATACACTATGTCAACAGAACCAAAACAAAAACCACATGATCATTTCAATGATGCAGAAAAAAAACCTTTAATAAAGTCCAACACACATTCATGATAAAACCCTACAGAAAATAGAAATAGATGGTCTTTACCTCAATCTGATCAAAGCCTTCTATCACAGAACAATGGCTAATATCATACTAAATGGTCAAAAACTGAAACGTCTCACTTTAATATCAGGAACAAGACAAGGATGGTCACTGTCACCACTCCTATTCAATACAGTTCTGGAAATATTAGCCAGAACAATTAGATAAGAGAGAAAAAAAGGAATAAGGATAGGAAAGAGAAATTATCATTAGTCCCAGATGACATGATACTCTACATAGAAGACTCCAAAAACTCACCAAAAGCCTTATAGATTTAATAACCAAATTCAGTAGCGTAGCTGGATACAAAGTCAACACTCAAAACTCAATAGCATTCCTGTACACAAACAATAAACAGACTGTGAGAGAAATTAGGGAAACTACACCTTTCATAATAGCATCTAAAGCATAAAATACTTAGAAATCAATCTAACAAAAGAAGTAAAAGATCTATACAGTAAAAGTTATAGTACTCTGAAAAAAGAGATCAAAGAGGATTTCAGAAAATGGAAAGATGTTCCTTGCTCATGGATAGGAAGAACTAATACTGTGAAAATGACCATGCTCCCAAAATTGTTGTACAGTTTCAATGTAATCCCAATTAAAATACCATTAGGATACCACACAGATCTAGAGAAAACAGTCCTAAAATTCATCGGGAGCCAGAAGAGGCCTAGAAGATCAAAAACAGTCCTGGGAAACAAAGGCAAGGCAGGAGGCATCACAATCCCTGATTTGAAATTATACTACAAAGCTACTGTGATAAAATCAACATGGTACTGGCAAGAAAACAGACCTGAGGATCAGTGGCACAGATTAGAAGATGGAGACACAACTACAAACACACTCAGCCACCTTATCTTTGACAAAGGAGACAAACACGTTTGCTGGAAAAAACATAACCTCTTTAATAAATGGTGCTGGAAAAACTGGCTTTCCACATGCCAAAGACTAAAAGTGGACCCATGTGTATCTCCAGGTACTAAACTACAGTCAAAATGGATCAAAGATCTAAATATTAAAGCAGAAACAATAAACCTACTGTAAGAGAAAGTAGGTAGAAATCTTGAAGGCATGGGGGTATGCAGAGTTCATGAACAAAACCAAAATACATGGGAAATACTTCAAAGAATCAACTACTGGAATCTCATCTTATTGAAGTTTCTGCACATCAAAAGAAATCACCAACGAGTAAAAGAAAACTCATGAATTGGGAAAAAAATTTAGTCAATTGCCCTTCAGATGAAGGACTTCTTTCTAGAACATGTAAACAATTTTTAAAAATCAGGCCCCCACAATTCAAAGACCCAGTCCAAAAATGGGCATCTGAGATGAATACACACTTCTCAGATGAAGAAATACTAATGGTGAATAAATATATGAAAAAATGTTCAACATCAGTATTCATTCAAGAAATGAAAATTAAAACAACACTGAGATTCCATCTCAGCCCAGAATAAATTGTTATCATCAAGAAATCAACCAATAACAAATGCTGGAGCAGCTGTGGGGAAAAAGGAACTTTTCTCCACTGTTGGTGGGAGCGTAGACTGGTGAAACTACTGTGAAAATCAGTTTGGAGATTCCTCAGCAAACTAGGTCTAGAGATCGCATTTAATCCAGCTATTCCCCTTCTGGGTATTTTCCCAGAAGAATTAAAGACATCATACCACAGCAATGTATGTGCATCCATGGTTATAGCAGCGCAATTTGTCAGAGCTAAATCGTGGAAGCAACGCAAATGTCCATCCACTGAGGAATGGATAAAAAAATCATGGTATTTTTATATAATGGAATATTATTCAGCTATAAAGGAAGATAAACTTGAGGCTTTTACAGTATGGTCACAACTAGAGACCATACTCATAAGTGAAATAAATCAGACCTCCATGGGTAAGCAACGTATTGTCTTATTAGTATAAAAACCTGACTGAGTGAATAAAAGTTAAGAGGTATGATAGACATTGTGAAACAAAAGGAAACTGCTGGAAAGTAAAGAGAAACTGGGATGAGGGAAAACAGAAAAGAAAGAAGGGGAAACTATGTACAGGATGTATATACAGGATAGCTAACATAGTTGTACTACTGACTTCTATCACTTTACTGAAAGGATCAGTTAATGATTAATTTTTTGATCAATTTTGCATGTCTCTTATTTGTTTTCCTGAGAAACCACTTTGAAGATAACAATATGTAATACAACTACCATTGTTAGTTTTCTACCACTTTGTCTGTAATTCAGTATTACTTATATTGTTCTTGTTATTTTGTAAATGGATGTCTGTTTGCTAATATGCCTTCCTTCTTTTATTTTTTAAAAGAAATTTTAAGGAGCTGGGGATATAGCTCAGTGGAATAAGCGCCTGCCTAGTAAGCGCAGGGTCCTGAGTTCAATCTCCAGTACCGCCAAAAAATAAAAATAAAAAAAAATTTAAAAAAATAAAATAAAAGAAATTTTAAAAAAGCAAAAAAAAAACCCCATGGTGAATTTGCTTGGATGATGAATTTTCTAAGCTTTTATTTATCTGAAATGTTTTTATTTTATCATTTTATTGAAAAATATATTTTACTAAATATATATTTGTGGGTTGACAGGTTAATGTTTCTTTTTTCAGTTTGTTTGATATTAGCACTTGTGATTTCATTGTACACTATATGTTTTTTCCCCCAGTTGCTTTCAAGATTTTACTGTATATCTTTGATTTGTGGCAGAATGATATGTCTAGGTGTTATTTCACTTATTTCATATTGCTTTGAGTTGGCTTCTTTCTTAGATGTTTAAATCAGCAATTGTCATCAAACTTCAGGTATTTTTAATTTTAGGAATTCGGTGTCATTACTTCTTCAAATGCTTTTTCCACCTGGCCCTTTCTAATATCCCTTCTTTCTAAGTATATTAGATCACTTGTTCCATGAGTTCTTAAGACTTTTAGTTTTATTTCACATTTTTCTTTCTTTTTTTTTTTTTTTTTTTTTTTTTTTTTTTTTTTTTTTTTTTTTTTTTTTTTTTTTTTTTTTTTTTTTTTTTTTTTTTTTTTTTTTTTTTTTTTTTTTTTTTTTTTTTTTTTTTTTTTTTTTTTT
>PVLD010010969.1:0-26919 GCA_004027595.1 Dinomys branickii | reverse complement strand
CATATTTTCTACTTCTCTGCTACAATTCCTTACCTGTTAAGATAATTTTTAACTCTCATATTTTTTACTTTTTCTTTTAAGATGTTAATAATAGTGCTCTAAAGTTCATGCATGCTAAGTACAACATCTGAGCCATTTAGAGCTGATTTTCACTGATTTGTTCTTGACTTTACTTGTCTCTTTGTACATCTAGTGTTTTTTTTTTTTTTTTTTAGTGTCAGGTATTATTCTTGAAAGAGTATGAAACTCTGCATTCTATTTTCCTCAAAAAAAGAATGCTTATTTTTGTTCTAGGATGCAGATCAATTATTGATGAATAACTGAACTAGCGTAAGTTTGTGTCTTGGTTATTTTTTCTTGTTGCTGAGACAAAATAGCTGACACCCAAAGTTAAAGAAAGGAAAAAGTTAAAGAAGGAAAGGCTTTCCTGCACTCTTTTGTATATCATTCTTTGGGTGACTATTATAAATCATCTTACAAACTATGTGTCCTGTATTGTATTGTTCTCCAAAATAAACCCCAAACCATAACAAGAACCACGATGACAACATTAGAGGACAAAAGAAGAGAGGGGAAAGACTAAAACACTTCTTAAACCACAGGCTTGAGAGGGAGACTTTAGGCAAAGAATTTACTGCTTTCCTAGAACTGCTGTAACTAAGCACCACAAAGTGGGGGGCCTAGGACAAAATGAAGTCTCACAATAGTTCAGGAGCCCAGCTGTTTGAAGCCAAAGTGTGAGCAACACTGCTTCCTTTGAAGAGGAATCTGCCCACTGCCCTCGCCTAGCTTCTGGTAGCCTCAGGCATAGCTTGTGGATGGTGTCTTTCTGGCATCTTCCGCTCAGCTCCCTCTGCACCTGTCTGTCTCTGCCTAGATATCCACTATTTATAGGACCACCAGTCCTACTGGGCAGTGTAGTAGCTTAGCAAGCCCTTGTCCAAAATAACAAAAACAAAAACAACTCACAGTTTGCAGAGGTTTCAGTCCATAGTCAACTGGCTCTAAAGCAAGGCAGCATGGCAAAGGGGCATCACAGAGGAGAAAGAGTTCATGGTGTGGCAGGCAGAAGACAGCAAGCAATTGTAGAGCTGCAGCACAAGCAGTTTTCCCTCTCTCCCCTTATATTCTATTCAGGCTATAAGCATACTGACAGGTGCCACCCACACCCAGGGTTGGACACCTTTAATCTCAGCATTACTATCCTTAATCTCAGCATCGCACAGCTTAGACCTAGCCACCTCCAAAAAGCTCCAATAGGCTACCTTGGCTATTTGCAAACAATTTATTGCTGTGAGATTGGACATTAAGGCAGAACTACTCCATAAGCCCTTTTCTGTTTCAATACCTATTCATTGCTTTTAAATCTGGGTCTTAGCTTATTGGGTAGCTTGTTGGGTCTGTTTTAAACTTTGCAGCAATGGGAAGCCTGAACAGAAAAAAACATTTAAACAATATTGTTTTTGTGGAACAGAGTAAGTTCTATCAAAATGTTGGTGATAATAAGCAAATGGATTAGACTTCTTAATATGGTAGAGTAGCCATCAGCACCAACCTCTCTGAGACTTGGAATCCAGATACTTGAAAAATATCAATTAGGTGAAGTGGGAGATAATCAGAGATCTAGGACTCAGGAAGGAAAATTAGAAGTGACAGAGAAGTTGGGAAAACAGACCACAATGCAGAGAAAAGACTAAGTAGACTTCAAGCTAAAACTAATCAGAAGAGGCAAAGAAGGTCACTGAATACTGGTTAATGAAACAATTAAACAACAAACGACAATTATAAGTGCATATACAGCCAAAACTGACACACCTAGCTTCATAAAACAAACAGCACCTGGACAGAAAACATCAGGTAAACAATAAGATAATCGTAGTACAGTAGCTCAGTAGCCCATGGTCACAAATAGATAGATCAATTAGACCAAGAAAAAAGTCAACTAAGAAATATCAGAGTTGAACTAAAACTTTACACAAATGCAGTTAATAGACATCAATAGAGTATTTCACCCAAAAAAGTACACATGTTCTCATCAGCAGATGGCACTTTCTCAAAAATAGATCACAAGCTAGCCCAAAGGCATGCTTAGGTAAATAGAAAAGAATCAGAATAATCCCATTCATATTATCAAATTATAATGCAATGAAACTAGAAATCGGTGGCAAAGATACCACAGAAATTATGCACACATATGTTAACTAAATAATACTCCCTTGAATAACCAGTGGATCACAGGAGAAATGAAGGAAGAAACCAACGAGTTTCTATAATCAAACAATAACACCAGTACAAAATGCAAGAGCCTATAAAGCAAATAAAAACAGTCCTAGGAGGGAAATTTATAATCATGAACTCCTGCAGCAGGAAAACAGACAAAATCCAAATACCTCATGATGCACCTCAAGATCCTAGAGAAACAAGAACAGTTCAAACCCAAAGCCAAGACAAGAGAGAAAATGATAAAAAATCATAGCAGAAAATAATAAAATTGAAACTAAAAAATAAACACATAGAGTCAGTGAACTGAAGAGTGCTCTTTGAGAGAACAAAGTAGATAAACTCCTGCCAGTCTTACCAAAAAGGAAAGAAAATACCCAAATCTATGTAATTAGAAATGAAAAAGGTGAACTCACAACGGACATCACAAAAATCCAGAAGGTTATTAGTAAGAACTTTTGAACTTGTACTCCAATAAAATGAAAGAATTCAGAAGAAGTAGATAGATTCCTAGAGGCATATGAATTATAAAACTGAACCAAGGAGATATAAAAACCCTGAACAATCCAATGATAGACAATGAAACTGAAGAAGTAATTTTAAAGAAATTACCAACTAAGAAAAGCCTAGGTCCCGATGGATTCACTGCTAAATTCTATGAGAACTTTAGGGAAGATCTAGCTCCAGTCCTTCTCAAACTCTGTAATGACATGGAAGGGGAAGGAATACTCCCAAAGTCACTCTTGGAAACCAGTAATATTCTGATACAAAAATCAGGAAGGGACCCACCCCAAAAACAGAACTACAGGCCAATTTCTTTAACAGACATATTCACAAAATCCTCAATAAGTCATCAAAAAGATCATACATCATGACAGTGATAGTTAACTGGTTGTGTCAGCTTAAGTAAGAAATGCCCAACTAAACTGGATCATGGTAGTTCTGAGTGTGACTGAAGGGATTCACTGAAAACAGATGACCCACCTTGGTGTGAGTGACACCAGCAAATGGCCTTGTTGCCTGACTGAAATAAATGAAAAATGAAGACAGAAGGCTAACTTTTGTTTTCTTCTGAGGAGTTCCAGTTTTTACCTTCACGTTGAGCATCATCTCCTGGCTTCTAGCACAGACTCCTCAGGCTCTAGCAAAGACCCTTCAGTCTCCTGACACAGACTCACATGGGACCCTACAGTGAGCTCTAGGCCTTCGACTGGAACCTTCAGATCTCCAGTGCACATACAGCCTTTTTGTACTTTTCCACCTTTGACTTTGCAGGCAGCTACTGTAAGCCAGTCTTGTAAATTCTTATGTATCTGTTTATCTTGCATTAAATTTATTTTGCTAGTGAGCATGGACTGATAAAACGACCAAGTAGAATTCATCCCAGCTGCGCAAGGATGGTTCAATATACATAAATCAATAAAGGCGATTCATTACATAAACAGAAGCAAGGACATAAATTACATGATCATCTCAGTTAACAAGAAAAGGCCTTTGACAAAATACAATGTCCATTCATGATAAAAACTCAAAAATTAGGTATACAAGGATATTATCTCAATCTGATAGAAGCCATTTTTGAAAAATCAACAGTCTCTACCATACTAAATAAAGAAAAAGCTGAAAACTTTCCCTCTAAAATTAAGAATAGGACAAGCATGTCCACCTCCATAACTCCTGTTCAGAAGTCAAATTATCATTTTTGAAGGTGACTTGATCCTTTACATAAAAGACTCAAAAAATTGACCAAATAACTCCTATAATTAATGTTCAAATTTAGTAGTATAGCAGGCTACAAAGTCAACACACAAAAATCAATAGCATTCCTATACACCAAGAATAAACTAAGAAAGAAATTGGGAAAACAATATATTCATAATAGAACCAAGAAAATTTAAATACTTAGGAATTAACCTAATTGAGGAAGTGAAAAACGTTCACAAGGAAAACTACAATACTCTGAAATGAAAGATTAAAGAGGTCATCAGAATTCTCTATTTTAGTGGATCTATTAAAATTAGCACTTTATACACTGCAAAGTAAATGAAGTACTTCTATTTTAAAATATTAAAACTTGCTGGCACTGCTTCAGTCTCAAATATCTTCATGAGCAGGTACAGCTTCTGCTGGGAGTGACTTGGATGATGAAGCATCTGTGCAGCTTGGCTGATGTGCTTATTAAATGGCCACTAGAACCTGAGAATATGATTTGAGTAGTTGATTGGCCATTTCTAGATTCTTTGGCTATATAGCTTATCCTGCTGTCTTGAGTTGATGTTTAATTTATTAAGTGTATTTCCTGTACTAAGATTCTTTTTTAGCTGTTATTTACTAATATGTATCCTAAGTATTTCAAAGTGTGGTGTAAAAATAATAAAACTCAAATAGGATGATACAGAATAAAGTATAGCTTTGGTACCAAAAAAAGAAAACAGAAACATATGCCCTGCTCCTGGATAGGCAGAACCAGTACTGTCAAAAGGCCATACTTCTAAAAGTGTTATGCAGATGTAATGTAGTCCCAATCAAAATATCAACAGCATTCCTCACAGATAGAGAAAACAATCCTACAACTCATATGGAACCAAAAGAGGTCCAGAAGAGCAAAATAAGTCTGGGCAACATGAGCAAAGCCGGAAACATCACAATCTTGGACTTCAACTTATACTACAAAGCTACAGTGATTTTTTCTTAAAAAGCAGCATGGTTTGGCAAAACAAAACAATCACTATTGCAGTGGGCAACTGTGGAGACGCAGAGGATGAAATATTACTCAGAGATGAGATTTGGTTTCGTCACTGAGAAGCCCAGAGCCTATGCTCAGTCTCAGGGAAATGGCAGCAAGCAAAACCTCCGGGGTTATTTGTCTGTGACTCAAAACATGAAGCCATGGAAGGAAAGCACCTGTGACATATCGCCGAGGAGTTGAGTGAGAGCACAGGGCTGGGATGGGGAGGTTCGCTACATGGCACGCTCCAACTAGTTCATGTAATGTTATGGGGCGGAAGAGACACAACGGTCAAAACAAACACCCGTGAGAACAAACTGCTTTTGATTCTGCTGACTGTTGTCCTGCAGTTTCTGCTATAAATGCTAACCATGCATTTCAGAAACATAGGAACTCTTGTGCCATGCTCCCTTTCTTACTGCATTCAAACTCAATAATTCCTTTGGCCAGTGACTACAAACAAACACCAGATATGTGGACCAGGGGAAGAGAACAGAGCGTACAGAAATAACTCCAGGCACGTTCAGCTACCTGATGCTCAACAAAAGGGCCAAAAGCGTAAGATGGAGGAAAGATAACCTCTTCAATACATGATGCTAGGAAAACCTGGTTGTACAAATACAGAAGATTAAATCTAAACCCACATCTCTCAGCATGTACTAAATTAAAGTCAAAATGAGTCAAAGATCTAAATTTTAAAACAAATACTGAATCTCCTGGAAGATAAAATAAGTGAAACTCTTGAAGGCAGGAGCATAGGTAAGGACTTACTGAACAGAACCCCAAATACCTAAGAAACAAAACCAATATTCAACACACTGGATCATGTCAAATTAAAATGATTCTGTACAGCAAAGGAAACAACTACCAGAGTGAAGAAATAACCCACAAAATGGGGCGAAATTTTACCAGCTATTCCTCCAACAGAGAACTAATATTTAGAATATATAAAGAACTCGAAAAATTAGTACTCCCCAGAATAAAAGGCACAATTCTAAAGCCATTCAACTGAAACACACACTTCTCAGAATTACACATGATGAATAAGATATATGAAAAAATATTCAACCTGTCATTAAAGAAACGCAAATTAAAATAACACTGACATTCCATCTTACTCCACAAAGAATGACTACCATCAAGAAATAAAATAAGCAAAAAATATACATCCATCAACTAAGGAATGGATAAAAAAAGTGGTATTTTTTATACAATGGAGTATTACTCAGCTATAAAGAAGATAAACTCAAGGTTTTTGTAGGTAAACAGATGCAACTAGAGACCATACTCATAAGTGAAATAAATCAGACTCACATGTGTAAACATCGTATTGTCTCCTGGTGTAGGAGCCTGAAAGAGTAAGTAAAACTCAAAACATACAGCAGATGATATGAAAGGGTAAGAAATTGCTCAAAGGGAGGAACAACTGGGATGAGGGAAATAAAAAAAAGAAACAAGGAAGGCTTTCTCTCTCTCTCTCTATGTATATATATATATATATATACACACACACACACACATATATATATGTATGTACGTATGGTTAGCTGGGAAAACTGTACTGCTGGTGTCTGGTGGTTTACTGAAAGGAACAGTTAACACTTACATTTTGTATATTTTGACCAATTTTGCATGGTTATATCTGGTAATCTGAGCAAATGATTTGAAGACAACAATATGCAATACAACAAACATTGGTGAATTTCTACCATTTTGTCTAGTGAAACTCTGTATTATCTCAATGTTTTACATAATAATTACTTTTATTTTCTTTAATGGTTTGAACATTCTTATATCTGCTAATCTGAGCAACCTAGTTGAAGATAACAATATGTAATATAACAACAACTGTTAATTCCTATCATTTTGTTTTGAAACCCTGTATCAATTTTAATGTTCTTGCTTTGTTTTGTTTGCTTGTGATATTGATATGTTGCTGTTGTTCTTTTTTTTACTAATTTCTTTAAAATGTGTGTGTATATATATATATATATGTATATGTATATATGTATTCTTTAAAATGTGTGTATATATATACACACACATACACAAGATAATGAAGATAGTTATACTACTAATTTCTTAGTTCATTGAAAAGAAAGGTTTGAGCTTTGGACAATTAAAGGCCTATATCTTGAGTAACTAATTTAAAGATAATATCCAATGTATTAACCATTGTTACCCTCCTATTATTTTGTTTTGAAATTTGGTTTTTTCCTCTTTAAAAGAAAAAAAAATAAAATAATAACAAATTATTGAGATGTCATGAGGTAAATGAACGCTTCTACATTGTTGGTGGGAATGTGAACTAGTATGTCATTTTGGAAATCCACATGGAGATTCTTCAAAATCCTGAGACTAGAAATTCCATTTGAGTCAGCTATTCTCCTTCTAGGTATCATCCCAAAAGAGTTTTAAAAAAGATATCATTATGATATATAGGTTCCCATGTTTATAGTAGCACAATCTATAATAGCTAAATCTTGGAAGTAGTCTATATGTTCATCAACAGATGAATTAATAAAGAGAATGTATTTATACATGGTGGAATACTACTCTGCCATAAAGAGAATAAACTTGAATCCCTTGTAGGAATGTGAATGCACTTTGAGATCACAATGTTAAATTGAAATGATTCAGACACACAAGCTGAAATATTGCTGGATTTCTCCTATGTGAGAAACTCAAAATATAAATACAGAGCAAAATAAAGATGACTAATAGGTAGTAGGGTGATAATCTTTTTCAGAAGTGAAGGAGACCAAGAGAGGAAAGCAGGGGCAGGAAAGCGGTGAAAAAGAAATAAGATGTGTTACGCACATGTAGCGACTCCTCACAAGGAGTGTGGTTATTATGAACTACAAGCATGCACTAATAAAAATTGAAAGTGGAAAGAAAATAAGCAAGTGGGTTATAGTACTTTATATGGGAATAATGAATTCTTATTGGACCCCTAACATGCTAAAAGAGGCAATAGGCTGCTATTGTTCCCATTTTATAAATGAGGAAACTAAAAATAAAATAATTTAATTGACTTTTCTAACGCGACAGAGGTAGATGATGACTGAGCTCAGCAAGGCAGTTACTGTGGATAAATTTATCAGTGCTAAACAAGCATCTCAGGCCATCTCTGGGAATAGTTAGAACACCTAGGAGGTGTAACTTCAGGGGTGGCAAGTCATTCACTTCTAGCTTATTTCAGGGCCTACAGTTCCAGCATTACTCATTCAGTTTAGCTTGAGCCACTGATGATTTACTGAAATGGAAATCTAATTACCTACCTTTGTACAGCAATTTACAATTTTATAAATATACTTTACATTTAATAATGACACCTAACATTTATTATGAGCACTTTCAATGTAGTAAGCACTGTTTGAAATGTTTTGCACATACTACCACTATCCTTACATGAAAATTCTATAGGAGGGGTATTATGATTGTCTCCATTGTGCGTATGAAGAAGCTAAGGCAACAAAATTTAACTTGCCTGAGGGCAAACGAATAGAAAGTGGAAAAGTTACATTTTGAGTCTGGATCCAGAATTCTTGCTTTAAACACTAAACTATTTGTCTGTTTGATATGATCCAAACTCTTGCAAATAATGATAAAACTAAATCATTCATTGTAGATGAGCAAATGAAGACCCAAAAGTTTAAGTGATTTATCCAAGTTGTCTCATATATTAGTTCACCCTTGTCTAATCCTGAGAGTCATGAATCTTGCCTAACTCTACAATGTACAAAACCATAGGATTACTAGCTAAATCACCATTATCAAAAGGAGAAATTGGGATAAAGATAGTTACATTTTTATGAGAGCTGAGGGTAAGATATCTTGAGAAACTAAAAACTAGCTTGAGAATTTTTGAATCCTTATATGGTAGAGGCAAATATTAATTTTGTTCTACAAATATTTGCTGATTCCATAACTATATTCCAGGCATCATTCTCAGTGTAGAAATGCATCTATGAGCAAATCAAACAACAACAAAAAAATCCTTTCCCGCATATAAACTACATTCCAGTGAAACATGAGAAAATATTATTGAAAAGGCAGAATTATATAGAAAATACAGAGGTATAATATCAAGCAGAAGGACACTGATGTCTGCAGAATTTGTTTTCAAATGTTCTCATTCCTCAGTAACTCACTCATTTTCTAAGTGTTTCTTCTAGGAAACAACACACTGGTATGAAAAATGTGTTGGGATTTGAAAGATGATGAGATTTTTTTCAGAATACTATGCCAAGCTTGTTACTGATGATATAAATTACACATTCATAAGTAAGTGATTCTCCCAAATAATAAGACAGTTTCAGATGGAGTCGCAAATACAGAATTTACAGCACGTCTGAGCACATAGAATCTATGAGGAGTTGCCTCCCCTCGAACAATGGAAGGCAACAACGTGTCCATAAAATGCACAGCACCCAATTACCAGACATAATCGTTCAGAATTAGTCAAAATATTAAAAAATTAGGCATTAACTGTCCTTTCAATAAACCACCAGGCATCAGCAGTACGGTTATCCCAGATAGCTTTCTATATACATATAACACATATATATTTTTTTGCCTTAGTTCTTTCCTTTTCTTCTTTCCCTCATCCCAGTTGTTCCTTCCTTTGAGCAATTTCTTTCCCTTTCATATTATCTAGACAACAATATGCAATATAACGATCATTGGTGAATTCCTACCATCCTGTCTAGTGAAGCTCTGTATTGTGTCTACTGTTTTTTAAATTATTATTTTTTTATTCTCTGTAATAGTTTGATCAGTCTTCCATTCTTACATGTGATAATCTGAGCAACTTCACTGAAGATAGCAATATGTATAACAACCACTATTAATTCCTGTCATTTGAAACCCTGTATCATTTTTAAGGTGCTTGTTTTGTTTTGTTTTTTATCTTGCTGTTGTTCTTTTTTACTATTATCTGTAAAACAAAACTTAAAAACATGTAGCCCTCTTCTCAGAGCGTTATTTTGGATCACCAAGGTTCTTATTACCAAAACGTAAAATATTGGCCGTTAAAGCAGTAGAACCCTTAATAAAAGTGAGGGCTGATGAGCGACTGAGAGTCCCGTCTAAACTGTCTTCACTATCACCATTTCTCAGAGACCTAGATTCTCCTGTTTTCTACCTGGACTTACTTTGACAAACTTGTCAGAGTTAACAAGGGGCAGGTTCTTAGTTCAGGGTAGAAAAACCTTTGCTGTGATTCTTAGCCGGTGTTGCTAGGCAGCAGCAGTTTGCTTTGAGGCAGCCAGCTTCTTTATGAGCACTTGTCAGTCAAGCTCAGCAGGCAAGAACCCCGTGAAAAGCCTGTATTTTCTGTCTTCCGCTAGTGCCATCCACACCAGAACCATACTTAACTATCAGAGAGAGAGAGATGATTCCTGTCTCTCTCTCTCTCTCTCTCTCTCTGTCTCTCTGTCTCTGTCTCTGTCTCTCTCTCTGTCTCTGTGTCTCTCTCTCTCATTGAAAGTACATCATTCCAAAGACTCAAGGTTTTCCTGTTACCCAAGAAACCCTGAAATTCTAGAAGATTTCAATCTTGGGGCCCAACACTGGGTTTTCTATTGAAATGCACATCTGCACCCTGTTCTTGATAGATTTGTTTGAACATATTTATCAGATCATTTCCCCTGGAAAGGTGGGCGTGTAGAGGCGGGGAGAAAGTCAGGACACCGGGCACAAAAGAGAGGAGCAAAGAAAGAAAACGGCACGGCAAAGGGAGCAGGATGTTCGGGAAGGAAACTCGGGACCACGAATGACAGATCTGCCAGCCTCTCTGCTTCCCCAAGGGCTGGCTTTGCACGTTGCAGCTAAGCAGCGGTCTCTCGCTGAACAGAGCCTCGGGATCCTCCTGCTGCCCACCCGTGTGAATCACGAATGGAAACTGGAGGTCAAGACGGATGCAAGTGTGGGAGATGCGGGGATGAGCTGCCAGGTTCCCTCTTCAGGAATGAAGGACAATCACACGCAGCTGCAGGGGCTGCTGCCAGCACCCCACCCTCCGTGGGCAGCCTTCTTTGTACATTGCCTCAGTTTAGGGAAACTGCCTTCACCAAGATTACATTTCCTCACCAAGGAGTCCCACGTCTAACAAGTGATTAATGTGGTAGAGTTAAGACCAGCCCGGGACACCTGTGAGCTTTCTTTCTGTCTGTATAACACCCAGTGTAGCTGCCTGACATCTGGTAATCCTGTATCACAGCTCCGGCTTCTCCCTCTGCCCGAATCTACATCCCTTCCCTCTCTTCCATGAGTGTTGATTTCAAAAGCACTCTCTTAAAAATTTCCTGAATGCCAACTTCCATCTCAGAGTCTCTTTTCTGGGGACCCAAGTGTGCAATAACTGGGTTGGGAGGCTTTCATTTCACAAATGAATTAACTGTATCCTATGCTTTTAAATAGATGAGAAGTCTGGGAATTCTTGGGCCGCTGTTCATGCCTGTCTACAGCTCTGGGAATTCTACAAGCCCAGGGAATTCTTCCTTTGTTCCTGAAGAAGGTTCTGGAAACCCAGCTTCTCAGACTTCTTCTCAAGCAACATGAAAAAGAGTTATTCCCTTCATTCAACAAGCGTTCATCTCACTGTATCAAACACAAAATTATTTGCTGTCAACATTATCATCGCCATCATCGTAGTTAGCAGGAGCATTTCAAGCAGCATCCCTGGACCCGGTATTCCAGGAATTGTAAATCACTACCCATTCTTCATGTTCCTTTGTGGTTTCACAAAGATTGTATCTCCTTTTAATCTTCCCGTTTCCAGGTAGAAGTGCACTTACTTTTCAGATTGTCCAGCTATTAGCATTTTCCCACCTCTGGATCATACCAATTGTCTTTCTCTGGAACTTCTTCACTTCTGCTGAATTTTTGGCACGCAGATCATACATATTTTTTACTAGACATGGACTTTGAACCCAGACAAGATTATATTCTTTTGATTTGTGTTCAGTGTTTTCACTAAAGCTGTCCAGCTAAGCTTTCTGTGTCAGAGCTTTATGAGTTAGGGCTTCTCTGAGCATATCTGATAGTTTGAAGTCCATTCCCATAAGCAAAATTGGAATTATTATATTTCTTAAACACTCCCCTTTACATTCACCATTATGGGCACCCTGCTGCTAATTTTCTTGTGAGCTGTCTATGATTATCTTCACTGGTTGCTATGTCACTCTCTCAAACAATTTAATATCTCCTACAAATATAGAAGGTTGACTATCAGTGTCCTTTGCCAGTATGTTCATGATCATGGAGAACAGCTTCTGTATTGATCTCTGATGATTCCAATTATTTTGAACTCCAGAAGGTGCCAATATTCTTACTTTTTATTTCTTCTCTTAATTTTCCTCTGCAAATAACCCTACAAGTTCTATGATGTTGTACTCAGGGAAGTGATACACTGTGGTAGTAACTATAGGGCTACCTACCATATACATTGGTCCAGAGATTGCATGGACATCCATACCAGTCAGTGACTGGTTGGTTGTTGGCAAAAAGAACCTAGGAAGCTTTGGGTAATAACATGGTTTTAGAAGGATCCAAGACCTTTCTAAGTCACAGCTTGTGCTCAATCCAATGTTTTGCCCTAGCCCAAGAGTGAGTTCTGAATTCCCTCATTGACTTTACACCCGCTCCACTTTCTGGTTATGATCTTCCCAATTCCAATATGTTGAATATAATCTCCTTAGTCTGTTTCAGGTGGAATTGACTCCCTACAGATTTCAAATAGATTCAGAATAAAAACAAGTGACAAAGGTGCTTATGAAATTATCGTCTTTGATATGGACAAGTTATTTTAGTAAAAATAAGATCAATAATAGACTTTAAATGTAGACAGGAATGGCACTGTGTAAAGTGTCACTAATGAGTAGAAAATGTGACAAAATAAACAAATCCAGATTTATTTTTCAAATGTATTTTGGGCAAAAGATTCTGCCACTTGCTAGAAACTGAGGAATAATATGAAGGTAATGTACATCACAGTGAACAAAAGCTTCTTTTATACTGATCCATGAAGAACTGGAAAAGAAAGTATCTTATTAAGGTACGAATACGAAATCTCCATTCTCCCTAGCTGTGAATCACATCTCTAAATATAGACTTGCATGTGTGTGCATGCACATGGTTGTAGCAACTTCCCTGTTGACTCAAAGGATTTTATTTCAACTTTTCATTTCTAAGAAGTCTCTGTTCTCTCTTATTCTTGTATGCTTGAGTCAACCCACCCCACTCTCTTTGCTGTAAGATAGCAGAGACAAATTTACAGAACTAAAGTACAAGGTATTTTTAGGAACAAGCTGCCACTGGAAGTTAGCTCCCATGATGGAAATCAAAGTACCATATCATATTTTAGGACAAAGCTTCTCATCAAATGACTACTGATAAAACAGCATGCAATTCATACAACATAGACATTGAGATTTAACTGGGGTTCTATGGCTTTTCACTGAAATTTTCTAGATTTACTGTAAATCTGTTCAGCTCATTGGTAATTATAATGGATTGATAACGGGTAGTCAACTTACAACACCCACCTGAACTGAGTAGGTGTGGTGCCGGGTGTGTGAGGCCCACCTGGGGATTGTTGCCAGCAGCATAAGAGGCTGTTGGGAATAAAGAAAGGCTGTTGGAGCTGGTGGACGCTGTTGGTTGTTTCGGAGGAGCTCGTCACGCTGGCTTTCCTGATGAACTTGGCTGTTTTCATCCTCTGAGGAGCTCAGGACCTTGTTGTTGCTGAGAATGGCTTTGGTTCACTTTGGGGGAGCTCTGGTCCTCACTTTGAGCACCACTTCCTGGCTCTGGAGGGGAAGATGGGGCACTGCCAGTCTGCTGGAGAAGCTTGCTGTGTTGGCTTCCCTAATGGGAACTCAGCCATCTTGATCATCGGAGGAGCCTAGGACCTCACTGTTGCTGAGGAGGGCTGTGGTACCTTTTGCAGGAGCTCTGGTTCTTCTGAGCATCGCTTTCTGGCTGGCTCCAGTGCAGATCCCTCAGTTTGCTAGCACAGATCCTTCATCCCGTTGGCACGGACTTTCTAGATTCCACCACTGACCCTTGCACCTTCCCAGTACAGATCCGTGAGACAGGCTTGCATGAAACATTGTCATGGGCTCTAGGCCTCCTTCTGAAATTCACAGGTTCACATTTAATCCTCAGTGCCGCAGTTTGAGAACAGGGCCTGTTGGGAGGTATTTAAGTTGGGGGGGTTCCATTCTCAGGAATAGGTTAATGCAGTTATAAAGATGTGAGCAGTGGGGGCTTGCCCAGTTCTCCCCTTCCACCTTCTCCCATGTGATGATTCAGTGAGAGTCCCCTCGCCAAATGATAGCACTTTCATCCTCTAGAACTGAAAGAAAAAAATTCTGTTCATAATCCAGGCATGATGATGCACGCCTATAATCCCAGCGCTCAGGAGGCTCAGTCAGGAGGATTGCTGGAAGATCGAGGCCAGCCTGGGATACATAATGAGTTCACGGTCATCCTGGACCACAGAGTGAGACTTTGTCTCAAAAGAAAAATTATTTTCATTTTAAATTTCCCAGTCTGTGGTATGCTGTTACAGTAGAAAAAAAATAGGCTAAGACATGGTTATTACTGTCAGAGAAAATTAGACTGGTCAAAAGAAGAAAAGTACTGAATTTATGAATCATGCATCACAGTGTTATCCTACTTGTTGATAGTATCATTAACTTCACCACTAAGCCTACATCATAAACACTTAGAAGAACCAGGTACTAACATTTTGTGTGGATAGGAGCACTAAGACCACACTATACCAGTCCAATCTGGTCCCTACTCCCCACACCCATTCTGGAAAAACTTGGATGCACAAAGTTACACAGGTATACAGCAGGATCACAAACAGAACTCAGATCTGTCAAAGCACTGATGTCATGATGACCTCTTCTTTGCTCCTTCCTAGAAAGAAATTCCAAAGAAATACCAAAGAACAAGATAACCTGCAATCATACATTGCTAATAAAATTGCAATGGAGTTGTGTGATTTATATTTCATTCCATGTCATGTCATTTACAAGTTGTTAATGATCATTTCTGACATTTTCCTGTCTCTTATACACCAAATTATGAGATTTATTACTTTTCTTTCCTTCTTTTGTCTCTTCCTTACTAGAACTTAGTTGATTTTATACAGTTTCTAAGTGCTAATTTTATGTAGGTAAAGACTTTACAAACAGAAAACTTCGTCCAAACATGTACTTTTTTGCTACACTCAGAGCTGTTTGTTCATCTGGCATTTTCTGAAAACTGATCAAGAGACAGGGTGTCTCTCAGCATCTGGTCTGTAGCAGGCTGCCAGGCTGCTGTGCTCTCCGAGGGCCTGGCAATCAGACAAAAGGGGAGAGTTTTGCACATTTGCCTTCGCTTACTACCCTAGTTGTTCACTTGAAGGGAGGGGAGAGCCAGCAGGAGAACGGAGGGAGGAGGGAGAAGGGAGCAAAGCGAGAGGGAGGCCGCAGTTGCTGTGTGCCCGTCACTTTCACATCAAATGAGGTTCTCTACGTCGCCTTTGTCTCAGCTGCTTGGGTCTTTTTTTGCTCTTTCTTTAAGGAATGAGAAATGGCTTGTGAAACACAAATATTATGAAATAATTCCAGTCTTCTAAAAATATTTTGCCTATTTAAATAATAATACACTCTGACATGATCACAAGAACCTTCTTTCTCACATTTTTGTGACTTGCCTTGTGTACAAAATTAACAACAACCCCCCCCAAAAATACCTCTGACTTTAGCCATATGGACAGGTTTCATTCTGTAGCATGAATACACATGTGTACATGTCAGGGAGAGAGGTCACTTTGTTAGGGTGAAAGTAACCTGTGCAGGCCAGTTCTTCAGGTGGTCTTAGACTGACCCACCTTCCCCTCCAGTTTTGTGCTTATAGTTCTCAAGAATGCCGTGGAATATGCTAGTAATGCAATATTCTTAGATAGGAAAGAACTGTCTGAAACAGCCCTGGCTTTGTTCCTGTTCCTCTTAGGTAAATGTAACAACCTAAATTAGGGGGAAACTTCCCAGAAGAGCCAGAGCTTTGCTAGAAGTAGAATGACCTTCAAAGCTTTGCCCCGTGGGTCACATGGCCCCTGAGGTACATACCCCAGGGTGACCTGCTTTTCAGGGTTCATCAGCTAGAGTGCAGGGGCTAGAGAACGTATAGTTAAGACCTCATCTGCCCAGGGCAGCTTTCTTTATCCTTGGGTAACTAGCGCACTGTGATCTCAGGCTTCTTTTGTCCTTATCTCCCTGGCTGTAGTCAACCAACTGCACTTAACGTGTGTATGTGTGTTCTGCTCAGTGAACTCAGATAAATGGGTGGTGGTAATCCTGCTTAACGGACCATTAGAGATGTGGCTCTGCCTCGTCAACTCTCCTGCAGCATGACTTGGTGAACAAATTTACCTCACGAAGTTTGAGGTGTGTTAGTATACATTAATGTTCTTATATACACAGTATTGTTGTAAGTTTCTCCTTGTATTCCCTCAAGTTTTTATTTTGTTTATCTTCATAGAATGTCATTTGGTTTATAAAAACTCATGACTATCTCTTCACTGAGTAAATTATACTTGATCAAAATAAAGGTATTCACTTTTTGCCATTGACTGCATTTTTCTCTTGAAGTCTACATTAGTACTATAATGACTCTTCTTTTTAACCATTTTGATTGAGGCATATTGACTCATCAGGCTACAAACACGAAACTGCCTTATTATACAAATAACTCTTGTCAGCTGAGCTAAATAGACTCTACTGTATTTCAGTTTAATCTCAGAACTCTCATTCTCTATTAGGTTACTGAGGTTTTCGGTTAAAGTAATCTCTTCCCCTCCAACTAAACCTGCAGTTGTGCTTGCAGTGGTTCCATGAGAAAGAGCCCACAATAGTGGGAAAGAGAAAGGAGGCCAGCAACATTCTTGTTCTACTCTCCTGCCCCCTTCCACAATCTTGTGACTGTCTCAGCTGGTAGAGGGGAAAGACTTTCTTCCATGTGACTGCACAAGAGAAGTTGAAGGACTTGTTGCATGTATTACACTGCTTGGCTATTGTCTGTCACCCTGGCTGAACCAGCTCATTACCTGCAGACTTGCCAGGTACGGGTGGATGCCCTCTGTTGAGGGACTCAATCTGAAGAATTATGCCCAAGTGAGTCCTTTTAAAATTCACATACATCTTCCATCTTGTCCCCTTCCATGGTGCCCAGCACGTGTAGCGTTCTTCTGATACAAAGCATGACAGTCTCTACCAGGTTCTAACTTCTATCCTTGTCTACAGCCTTCATCTCCAACCCTGGGTGAGTCTGAAATGGCCAAAATGGACCTATGTGTGAATTTTCAGGAACTCAAGAAAGAGGCCTCATGGGAAAAGTCTCTGGTTCTCTCCATTTTCCTTCTTCTCCATCCTGGATCAAGTCAGCAACCAGTAAAGGTTTCAGAACTTTACTCTAGAGAGCAAACTATAAGCCCGGTTTTCATGGGGGGGGAAAAGGTATCTAAAACTTTGCAAATAGAGTAGTTCCCTTTCATTTCTGAGCAATACACTTCAAGATCCCCAGCAAGTGCTTGACACCATGCATAGCATTGAACCCAATATATACCAGTACACACAGGCTTATAATAAAGTTTAATTTATAAATTAGGCACAACTAGATATTAACAAGAATTAACAACAACTCATAGTAAAACAGATCAATTATAAAAAAATTTTTACAGTGAGAAAAGCTATGTAGATCTCTCTCTAAAATTGCCTTATTGTACTGTACTCACACTTCCTGTGGTGGTGTGAGGTGACACTTAAAGCACCCATGGCTGCTCCTTGGTGCATCCAAGTTCCCAGCCTTGCCGCCTCTGTGTTTTGATGTCCCTATTAAGTAAAGTATAGGTTACTTGAACCCAAGCGCAGAAATACTGAGGTGATTAAGGAGCAGGTAGCATATACATTGTAGATACACTGGGCCAAAGGATTCTAAACATCCCAGGTGGGATGGAGCAAGACAGCATGAGATTTTATCACGTTACTCAGAATGGTAAACAAATTAAAACTTGTAAATTTTTTCTGGAATTTTCCGTTTAATATTTTTAGACTGAATTTGACCATGGTTAATTGAAACCAGGGGAAGCAGACAAGGGGAGGAGCTACTGTAATTATCTGAGCCTTTGCTTCCTGGCCTTTGCTAGCCTAGTCAAGAACTGTCTGCCTTTACGAACACATGGATGTCCTAAAAATAAGCCCCTACTATTGTTTGGGAGATGGAAAGAAAGAGGAGGCAATGATTCTTTTGTGCAGATATGGCTTGTACAACAGTTGGTGACACTCTGACATTAGAATGGGGTGCCTGGGTGCAAAACCTAATTCCAGAAAAGCAGGAATTTTTATAAAATCTTCACATTCCTTTTAACATCCTTTAAATTTTTCTCTAAGTTCTGGCTCTAAGCCATATCCTCCATATATATGCAAGTCTATCTGAGGGTCTGTCTTTTGACAGGAGAATTAACTCATTCATAATTATTGCTATAAATGGTATGCTTGATTTCACTTTCATTAATTGTAATTTCTTCCTTATTATTTCCTTTATTTTGTTTTGAATCTTTGGTTTATTCCCCCCCCTTCTCTAGTGACCTTAAATCTGAAAGACAAATGCCATCTGTTTCTTATTTCTACTATAAATTACCACTGTGTTTAATAACACAATATTTGAGCCCATGTATAAGTTAAAACTAGTAATTTATATATCAGAGCAAAAAGTACCAATGAATAGAAACACTTACAAGGTTCAAAATAAGCCAATATTTTATTCTTTTATTGGTAACTTTTTATTATTGCTATTTGCCTGAAGACATGTTAAGTTATCCCTTTGTATCTAAATTTTTAAAACTCCACCAGTCTTCAATGAGTGAATAGCTAAACTGTGACACATACTATTGGGATAGTCCTGGTAATAAAAAGGAACAAGTTACCTTGGATGAATCTCCAAGGAATTATGCTGACTAAAAAAAAAGCACTCCTAAACGACTACATACTATATGGTTCCATTTACCCAACATTGTTGAAATGAGAGCAGGTGAAGTTTATAAAGGGCCAATAAGGGACCTGCGGGCACTTCAGATTTGCCATCTGTACTGTGGTGGAGCATATACAGATCTCACATGTGATAAAATTGTAGCAAACAAAATGCACATATGTACAAAAGCATACAAGTAAAAGTAGATGAATCTGAATAAGATGAATGGACTTACCAATGCCAACATCCTGGTTATGATACTGTACTACCATTTTACAAAACATAAGGGTAGATCAAAAATACATTTAAGCTTTTAAAAATTTGTTACATTAAAAGATACATTGCCATCGATCCCCTTCAAAAAAGCCTCCATGCTTTAAACATATTTATTCCATCCTTCTGGCCACTTTCTGAAGCAGTTCTAGAAGTCATCTTTTGAGCCTTTATGAAATGTGGGTCTAGCTCTTTCTTTTCTACCACCTACTTTCAACATTCTCTTTCTCATAGAGGGCTCTCCTACCCCTGTTACCCTGGAAAAGTTTTGATATGGTTCCTCTAACATATTCTCTCTTTTCTTTTTTTTTTTTTGTGTGCACACTGGGGATGGAACTCAGCACCTTGCACTTGCCAGGCAGGCACTTAATCCACTGAGCTATATCCCAAGCCCTGCAGTGTTGGTTCTTTAGTACTCATTCATCTGTCATGCTACAAAAGTGTTGTCTTTTGTGTTAAGTTTACTCACCCCTTAGAAAGGAGAGTTCTACTGAGTGCCTATGAGTCCAAAAACAGGAAAATATCATTTCTCCCTGTTTTCTTTACATTCGCCTCGCTACTATCAGACTTCTGTTTGCTCATAACCTAGCAGACAACCTTCTAGGTAACTTTAGTTTTGTTTTTGTTTGTTTTTGCATTTTACTTGTTATAACTTTGGAATCCTTATGAGAAATCTTTTTTGTGGTTGTTTTTGGTTTTTGAGACAGGGTCTTGCTATGTAGTTAAGGCTGCCCTTGAATTCACTATGTAGGCTGGGCATGGTGACACATGCCTCTAATCCCAGCACTCCAGAGGCTGAGGCAGGAGGATCAGTAAGAGTTTGAAACCAGCCTGGGCTACAAAGTGAGCTGAAGTCCAGCCTGACCTGCATAGGGAGACCCTGTCTCAAAAAGACAACAACAACAGCAAAAAAGAATTTACTATCTAACCCAGGCTGGCCTTGAACTTGTGGATCCTTCTGCCTCAGCTTCCCAAGTGAGGGATTACAGATGTGTACCACCATAGGCAATTTAGAGAAATTTTTTGATATTTTTGCTTGATCATCTTTCCCCTAGGCGTGGCATTCATTCTAGAATCCTTTGAAATCCTCTGTATTTCTTACCATTTCAGATATCATTTTTCAGATTCAGTCCTATGCGTCTACCAGATTCACATTCCCAAATATAAGTATTTCCAACCACCAGATTGTTTAGGTAGGGGAGCAGCCCACACTTCTGTCTCAGAGACTCATTCCAAATATAATAGTTGATAAAGTTATACTACTATTAATTACTCAAGTAACCTGGGTTAATTTGTGTGTGTGTGTGTGTGTGTGTGTGTGTTTTCCCAGTGGTGAATAACTGAGGTTTCTATTAAGCATTTTAAACAAGGAAATAATGCAACCATGTTCATATTTTTAAAAGACTAGGCAGACAACAGTGGAAAAAATGAGTCTGAAGTGGGTTCACAAGGAAAGCAGCAAATCAAATTAGGAGGCTAATGTAAAAGCCCAAGAAAGCAATGGTAAGGCTTGGACCAGGAAGCAGCTGTGGAGATGGGGGAGAGGCCACAGCCATGGGGAAGTGGAGTGGGCCTGAATGACTGGTCCTGTGGTAAGTCAGCCAGTTCTTGAAAAACAACTGTCACTGTCCTAAAAGTATTTATAAGTTTGTTTTCTGATTGTTATCAGTCCCTGAATGCCATGTTTACTTAATTACCTGTCACAGCCAGGCAAATTTTTAGGAAATTTCTTTCTCCTGTGGAAACAAAAGCTGGATAGTTTCAGCTTGCTTTAAACAGATCATCAAAACTGAAGACGTTGCATCAATTGGTGCTATTGTCTAGGTTGTCATCTAGTGACAAAAATTCAGCACAGCAGACAAGGAGCCCAAAGAATGTCACAACTGAGTGATCTCACTACTTGAAGTTCCGGTGTTAATATCACTACCTACAACCCAGTTAGCTAGCTTGTGTGAGTTCGGGTAAGTAACACCATCTCAGAGACTCTGTTTCCAAATCCATAAAATGAGAACTAGTTAGATTTTTAAGGTTCACACAGACTGTCAGTAGTTCAAAACGATTTGTCTTTCTTGTAAACAGGAAACAAAACTCCTTCCAAGATGAGACACGTCTTTTTGCTTGAATGTAGATACTGAAATTGCATACGGTGTAGCTAGCTAGAGTCTTGGATTGCATCAGAGGCTGAAAGCTCACGTTCAGCTGTTTAACCTCATTCTACGTTCCGATCTCCGGGAGTAATTTTCCATGTTGTTAACCTCGCTGATTTTTTAAAGCACCAAATCAAATAGTAAAATAATGTTTTATCACTACTCAAAACATTCAATTGCTCTTTTTATTGTCATTATGAATACCTACTTTATAAATAAGACTGTGACATTTATATACATGCATGGACCATGCCTTCATCATGTCCGCTTGCCTTCTGTCCTCTCTGATGGTCTTTAGAAGCCACTACAGCCATCTCGGAGATTTTGGTTATTCATATTTGTCAGCAAAAGTAAATGAGCATATAATTTCTATGTTTTTCTATTTATAAATACTGTGCATTCACAATTGTCCTAATATAGTGATATATAAAAGACCTAGCATAAAACAGATATTTGTAAAGAATGAGCTAAAGGTGAAATAAAATGTTACTTTATTGATTTTAGGGGAAAAAGTAATTTTCTCACCAAAATAATACTTTTAAAAGCGATTTTAAAATAAGGAAGAAAAAAAGAAAATTCAGATACTTTGGCATGTGTTAGTATGAATGGAAGGACTACGTGGAGAACGTGGTTAGGAACCCGGAGAGTGAGCGCGCAGAGGAGGAGGAGCGTCTGCGGGGGTAGCAGGAATTTTGCCCTTGGCTCTCAGTCTGCGTCCTGCATGCTGTGAGTGCTCAATAACGGATACGTGAGAGAAAAATGAGTAAAATAAGGAAACATTTTTTCTTTTCTATTTGCTCATATATTTATCATGAGAGGTGCTCTTTGTTCCAGATTCCCACCTGATTTCATTTTCCCTGTATTCAAGAGAATTTAAGATTTCTTGTAATGGGAAGGTGCCAAAGGTGTTGAATTTTTTTCAGCATTTATGCACCCCCAAAACGTCCTTATTCTGCTTTAATTGTTGAACGATTCTTTTGCTAAATACAGAATTTGAAGTTAATGAATACGTTTGTTTTCAGTAATTTAAAGTTAAGCTACTTCTTTTTATTAACTCGCATTGTTTCAAAAATACCTGTTGTCATTCTTACCTATGTCCCTGCCTAAGTAATATGTGTTTTTTTACTATGGTTCTTATGAAGGATTTTTCTCTCTTTTTTTTTTAATTTTAAAGATAAAAGAATATAAACTCGAGAAACACTAAAACAATAAGGAAATATACACATTATGGGGGAGATAGTAGGGGATTGACAATGAATGCTGTTTTACATAATATCTTCATATTTGTTACTCAGTTATCTTAAAAACAATGAAGGAAATACACAATTACACAGAAGATAGTAGGGGATTAACAATGGCTCTTGTATTACATAATGTCATCTTCGCATTTCTTACTCAGTTATACATCAGCATAATGCATAAACAATGAAGGAAACACAGAATTATAGAGCAGATATTGGGGAATTACAAATGGACTCCGTGTTACAAAATGACGTCTTCGCTATTGTTACTCAGTTATACAAATGATGGCAGGTTCAAATAATCAGTTTTCTCCACCCTTATCTCCATTGTTCTCCCACCCAATCAATCTTCTTCCCTCTGACAATAACTATACTTTTTGGTTTATTTACTTCCTTGGGCTCTCACATTGGGAAGGCACATGACTCCTTCAAATTATGCTGTAACAAATATGTGTGCACTCAAATTACTACGGCACTAGGTGGAAAAGCTCCCATCCTCAAAGACAGTACATAGGCAGGGAACCAAATACACTATGGTCATACCTGATTGATAAGGCCTCGAGGCCCTTGAGTGTCTAGTCCAGTCCACAGGTTTGCCCCCACAGACTGCCGGGCCCCACCTCAACGAGGCAGTCCCAGGGGTCCAGTCAAGTCCATGGGGTCAACCCCACAGACTGCCAGACTCTGCCCTTGTGAGGCGCTCCTGAGGACCTAGTTTGGTATGCAGAATTGCCCCCGAAGACCACCAGGCTCTGCCCCAGTGAGGTGCTCCTGGGACCCAATCCAGTCCACAGGGTTGCCCTTGCAGACCACAGGTTTCTGCTCCAATGAGGTGCTCCCAGAGGCCCGGTCAAATTCTCAGGGTCTTCCCAAGCAACACTGGGCTCTGCCCCAATGAGGCACTCCCTGGGGCCTGGCTGAGTCCTCAGGGTCACCCCCGAGGACCACCAAGCTCTGCCCTGCCCCTATGAGGCACTTCCACGGACCCAGTTGGGTCTGCAGGGTCACTCCTGCAGACCTCCGGGCTCCGACCTAATGAGGCACCCCCGGGGGCCCAGTCCAAGACCTCAGGGTCCCCAAGTAGCCTGCAGGGAGCCCCCCCGACTTGATTCTCATTTCTAAACCTTTCTGGTACCAGGGGACCCGCCTCTCTCCCTCTTGTCAATCTCGTTGTTATAGTCCAGTGTCTGGGCGATGATTCTATGGGAGGATCCTTCTCTGCTATTTTCCTGGTTGCCTTCCAGGTTGGGCTTATTCCACTCCAGTTTTGGCCCAGTTCTCAGAACTTCACTCTCCTTTTGCCAAGTCAGGAGACTTCCTTGAGCATGGGCTTCCAAAGCTGAAGCTGTGAGTATAGGAATGAGGGAGTGGACCCAGGGTGTGTATGGAGTGGTGACTCCCCTCTTTCTCCTCCTCCTCTTCCTCTAACTGTGCCACGGTGGTTGGCCGAGCTGTTTTTCAAGAAGGAGTCTTGTTTGCACCTTGTGAGGATTTGAATTCTCATTTCGAATCCTTTGATGCTGGGCACAAGTGGTGTGAGGTGTCCCCAACTCATGCTCACTGAGGTAGTTCAGGGTATGTACTCAGTTTAGTTATTAGTTTTGGGTGACAATTGGAGGAGTTTCTCAGGTCTGAGAGTATGTTGTCATCTCTCTATCTACAGAACTGCTGTTTTTTGTATATCTTGTCTCTATGGGTTGATACAAAGTTCCTATTTGCAGGTGGTATGGAGTCCCTCTCAGTGCTCATACTAGTAGCAAGCCTGAGCCTTCCAGTATGTTGTTGACCTGGCCACTCTTGCTGACTCGTGGCTGTTGCTTCTCCAGGTTGCACACCTAGGATCTTGGAAGGCTGGCATTGGGGGCAGTGGCTGAGGGAGAGGGATTCCAGGGTGGGGGAGGGACTGTGAGGCCCCAGGCATCTCCACACACCGTGTGCAGGAGAACCACCTGGCCCCGCAAGTCCTGCAGTGGCTCTGTACCCCTGCGGCATCACAGTGCAGTCTGTGGTGGACTCACCTGTGCCTGGTGGCAGGACCATGCCCAGTGGCTGCTCCACTCCTGCCCAGCAGTGGCTTTGCATGCTGCTGTGGGACCACACCTGGCAGCTCCATGTGCTTGAGAAAGCTCAGCAAGCCGCGGCAGAACTGCCCCATGGCACTGGCTCTGCGCCCAACCTGCGGCAGCTCCGTGCCCTATGGCTCACGCTGCCTGAGTTCGGCTCCATGATGCTGAGCTCCAGTTCCCAGCTCGCATAGGCAAGCAAGGTGTGGTCTCCAGTTGGAAGGTACCGTGGAGCCTCCGGAGGTCTGGATACACTGAGGGAACGAGTGAAGGGGGGGGCAACCACGGTGGGCGAGGCATGTGGGGCAGGCTGGCGCCAGGCAGGGGCAGGTCTGAATGCTGCTAGGCTGGCGCAGCCAGTGGAAAAGGCTGTGACCATTTTGCCACTCCGTTCTTGGAGTCAGTGCTGTAAGATCTCCATAGCACTTCCTCACTGTCACTGCTCTCTCTTCAGCCTCCCCCTCTGTTCTGGTTTTGGCCCAGCCTGTGGATCCAACTGCGCCATGGCAGCCGCCCAAGCCGCTTCTCTGGGAGGGGCCTACTTTGCTCTTTCTGGTGGCCTCAGCTCTCATTTCAATACCTTCCTGGGGCCAGGGGATCCACTTCTCTCCTTCTTGTCCTTTTGATGTTGCTATAATCCAGTGTTTGAGTGGCAGTCCTCCAAGGGGATCTTTCTCTGCTGCTTACCTGGTCACCATCTTCCCGGAAGTCTGGATTTTTTTCTTTATCACTCATTTTAATCAATTTGCTTCAGATGTCCCTTGCTGTAATGTTCTTTTTTTTTTTTTTTTTTTGTGGTACTGGGGATCGAACTCAGGACCGTGCACTTGCTAGGCAAGCGCTTATTCCACTGAGCTATATCCCCAGCCCCGCTGTAATGTTCTTTTTCTTCCATTTATTACTGTTTATGGAAATTCTTGGATCTACAGATACTTAGTTTTCCTCAAATTCAAAAAAATTTTAGCCATTATTTCTTCAAAAATTTTTGCCACCTTCCCTTTCTCTTCTTCAAAATTTTAGTTCCATATATATTCATTCTTTTTTTTATTTTAAAGACAAAAGAATGAAGACATATGAATCAGAACAAGCCATAAACAATATCAAAAATACAAAATTATATAGAACATAGTAGAGAATTAGCACTGGATGCTGTATTACATAATGATACCTTCACATTAGTTAACACATAAACATTAAAAGAAATACCAAATTATAGGGAAGATAGTAGGGAATCAGCACTGGATGCTGTATAACATAAAGTCATCTTCACTTCTGTTAATACAAAAAAGATTGAGGAAATACAAATTATAGAGAGCATAGAAGGGAATTAGCTCTGGATGCTGTCTTACATAATGTTACCTTCACATGTTACTCAGTTAGACAGATGATGGCCCATTTGATCATTCGGTTTTCTCCTCCCTCATCTCCATTGCCCTACCGCTCAATCAGTCCTCTTCCCTGTGATAATGACTGTATTCCTGGGTTTATCTATATCCTTGGACTCTCACCTTGGGAAGAGATATAGCTGCCTCAGACTATACTATAGCATACATGGGCGTATACAAGCTGCCATGGTCAGAGGTGGAAAAGCACCTATGCTCACAGTGGACCGCCTGGCTCTGGCCTGTCGCTGTGCTATGGGTGGTGGGGGTCCAGTCCGTGGGGCGCCCTCAGCGGGGCCCACAGCAGAGCAGCCGCGGGGCCCACAGCGGAGCAGCCACAGAGCCCACAGCAGAGCAACTGCAGGGCCCTCAGCAGAGCAGCTGCGAGGCCCACAGAGGAGCAGCCACAGGGCACACACCCCCGTCGGGGCACCCTCGGTGACCCATTCAGCTCTGTCCCATTGCCTAGATGCTGGAGGCCCTTTCTACTCTTCCTCCCTCCTCCTGATCTCCAGTATTACCATTCCCCACCCCTTGCAGCTGGGCATTGGACGAACTTACGATGCTTGGTATAAGGGCTTGAAATCTCCCTGGCCTGTTCTCACTGTTCGCTCAGGGTATCAACTGAGTTTAAACATTAGTTCTAGAATAGAGTTGGAGGATTTTCTCGGGTCTGCTGTATAGAGTATGTTGTTGTTTTTCAGACTCCCGGTGTGCTGCTTTTCATCTAATTTGTTGCTATGGGTTCATGCAAGGATCATATGTGCAAGCTGTAAGGAGACCCTCTTGGTGCTCACATTAATAGTTTGGGGTGAGTCTTGAAGACTGTGGATT
>PVLD010010968.1:40306-67874 GCA_004027595.1 Dinomys branickii | reverse complement strand
TGACCGGGATGGACGGACACACACACACACACACACACACACACACACCCGAGTTGACTGAGGCAGAGACTGTTAAGCTTTATCAATAAAGCCAGAAGAAGCAATGAAGGCTTCTTCCCTAGACCAGAGGGAACATGGCCCTGCAACACCTTGACTTTGGACTCACAGCCTCCAGAACTCTAAGAGAAGAAATTTGTGTTGTTTTAAGCTACTTCTTTGGGTAACTTGTTATGCAGGTAGGAAACCAATACAGCCTCTGAAATGAGGAGTAGCCTTCGCTTCAGAATCTACCCAAGGGCCCTCTGGACCCTATCGTGCTGGAGCTCTGACCACAGTGAACTGCAGAAGCCTATGTAAGCATCCCTGAAGTGTATATGCTAGCATCGTACTGATCAAGTACGTACGTAAATGACTGTGGTACTGACCCAAACACAAAGGAGGCCGTGAGAGAGCATAAAGGAAACTACGGAACCAATGACTAAGTTAGCCATCTTCTCCACTGAATCTCCAGGGCTTATTCCTACAACTATTAGTCAACGCAGCAACTCTGTGGACCCCAATTTTCTCCATCTCTGTAAATGACAGCTCCATTCCTGGAACATTTCTAGACAAAAATCTTCTTTCACACCCAACATCCAACCAAGCAACAAAACCTACTAGCCCTGTCTCGAAATACATCCAGAATCTGCCCTTAATGAAAAGATCCTTAGAAAGTCTCTTATGCTTTTGACCCTTCCTTTCCTTCTCCACAAAGTCGCCAGAGTCATCTTTTTAACACCTTAAGCCTCCAATGGCTTCCCATCCCAGAGTAAAAAGCAAAGCTGTTCTGTCTTTGGGTTGCTAAAATATCATAAACCGGGTAGCTTATAAACAACAGAAATTTACTACTCCCAGGCTGATAAGACCAAGATCAGGACACATTCAGTGTGTGCTCAGGTGTGCTATCCTGTCCACAGCTGGTACCTTCTCAGTGTCCTTGCATGACGGAGGGCAAGAGCGCTGCCTTGGCCTCCTTCATAAGGACACCGGCTCCATTTAAAGGGCTCCACCCTTATGACTATGACCTAGTCATGCCCCCAAACGCCCCAATTCCTAACACCCTCACCTTAGAAATTAGGGTTTCACAGTATTCATACCATAGTGCTTTTCAAGTGTCAGGAAGCCAAGCATGGTCGTGGCCTCAGCCAAGTCCCTGACTTACCTCTGACAACCTTCCTTCTCCCTCTCAGTCCCAGCCTGCCAGTAACTGTGCGCCTGGACACTGCCCTTTGTTGCTCCCTTTCTGTGGGAACCTCCTCCCGCACCCACCCTAACGTCCCTGCTCCCTCAGGCCTTTCTCAGGTGTCACCCCATCTGTAAGGCCTTCTCCTTACCAGGTCTCCCCCCAGCACTCCAGCGTCGGTCTGGCTAGCTCCCTGTGGGGAGGAGGGGCCCCAAGGGCAGGACTTTGTTCAGTTCCAAGATACAGTCCTAGCATCTAAAAGAACAGCTGGGACAAAACAGGAACTTGTCACTTGTTAAATATGCTACATTTATTATGGAAATCACTCTTAGGGGTGCCCTGAGGATTTATTTGCTCATACAGGCAGTGCCTTCCCAGTCTTTCTTCCCAAACTAAATGAATCAGGAACACATACCAGAGAAAACAAGGGCAGAATCTGACCACTCTCCTTCACAGCAGCTTTCAGGTTTTGGCACTCCCCTCTACCACCTGGCTCCTGAATAAACAAAGATTTAAAACTCCCACATCACTGATCCTGATCAGGACACCAAAGCCTTGCTCCTGCTAACAGAACAGACCCTAAGGGTGAGACCCTTAGGCTCAGCAAGTTATTCTGTAAAACTGTAAAACAAGCCTCTGAGTTTCCCATATCTCTGACTCTGGAATCCTGAAGAAATGGCCCCACTGTGGGTTTGGCCCCAGGGCTGCTGAGAGCTGTGTGCGACAATCAGCCCCTTATAAGCTGGTGGAGGGGGCATGCAAAACCCAAACCTCCACCAGCAGGACCCAGGAGGCACATGCTGGCCTCGCTGCAGCCTTTGTCTTGCTGAGCAATTTCTCTCAAAACTCTTCCACTGGTTCCCTAGGAAACTCTAGCGGCATCAAACACAGGCTCTAAGTGCAGTAACGCTCTTGTGGGACCTTGTCCTGTGAGAAACCCCGAAATTTCCTGTGAGGCTCACCATAGCAGGAGTGACTCGGCAAGAGTCACTGCTCATCAACCCGACCTTCTTCTGGGAGACAGACCGAGAGGCCGGCATTTCACTGTCATCTCACAAAAGGAAGAGGTTCACGTCCCCAGAACTTTCCCGACATGACACAATCTCTCAAATAGACTTGTGAGGTCATTCATCTTGTGATGCCACCTCTGTAAGCTTTGTCCTTCTTACAAATTTTATCTCCACTCTCCTCTAAGTCAGCACTTACTTTCCTATTTGTTATATCTTGGGGTACAAAAAAAATTCTTTTTCCTGTCTGACCATCTACTTAAGTGAGGATTTAGACAACAGCAATGTGTCCTGGGCTCCTGTACTCCCCTATTCCCTATTTTTAGTCAGCCACAGAACCCTTTCTTCAAATGATCTCTCATACTAAAGACCAAACAAATTTAAAGGGGGTAAACTGAAACTTAGGGGAGACACAGAGGATCAAAGCACCCTTTTTCTGGCTGAACCCTGATCTCCAATCCAGGCTGCAGGGGGAACAGACAAGACAAACACAAGCTCTTTTATCCCTCCCGTTCTGTGAGATCTGGAGTCCTCAGAGACGCTCTGCTCTAAGTCTGACCTAACCTGGCCATGTCCTGATCCCTTATAAGGAAACCATGCTCAACTTCTGCAGACTTCTACCAACGTCAAGGTCTACTACTTATCAGAAACTTCAAGACAAAGGCTGCTTTTCTGTTGTCTCTGCCATGACTTCTAAATTAAAAGCCCAACAGTCCTACTGATTTTCATCTTCCCTCAGCAGCAAACTGCAGATGATCAGAGTGCCAGCTACCCACATGGGTAAGTTTAGCAAAAGGCCAAGAATTCATTGGCAGTCAAGAAGCAAAATGTGGAAGGCAGGAAAACAAAAGGGAGAAAAGAAAAAAGGCCACATGAGAGCACAAGCAGGAGGAAGAAGGGACAGAGCGGAGCCTCAACTAGTAGGAGCAGGGCAGAGCTGAGAGCAAGTGACCCCAAGACTTGAATGGTGAGGTGCACTCAGCAGAGGCAGGGAAGGGCGGTGAAGCTGGACCAGAGATTTGAAGCAGGAAGGCCAGGTGCAAGCGATCCAAGGGCGTGACCACTTGTGAACTCACCTAGGCACATCTACTTCACTGCTGAGGACACACTAGGCCAGTGGTGGCAGATCTACGGCATGCATACCACAATGGGCTCTTTGTATCGCTGCAATGCTCTAAAGGTGCATCCTCACTGCATTAGGCTCTGCTCCAACTGTTGAACTATAGTATAGGAAAACGCAAAGAGAAGGTAACCTTAGACATGGAGCAGGAGGCTAGAGAGAAATCTCAGAAGAGGTCACTGCCTCTCATCTTCCAGAAATTATTTCAAGAAATACCCTTCAGTGGTCTCTGCTGAAGGACAAGGACAAATGATTTGGTTTAGCTAAGCACAGATCTTGTTTCACACCTAGGTATGGTTCACCTGCTGAGAATAACATGACTACTACACAGGGTCAGACTCCCAGCCCCTCCTGCGACCCCACCCTGGCCACCACCTCCAACTCAATCAGCCATGACAAGTCTCTATAATACTCAAGCACCCTTCATAGCAGAGGACACTCAAAGCCCAAGCTACCACACAACCCATACAAAATATAAAGTAGAAAGAAAGCTCATAGCAAAGTACAAAGCCAGGAGAGGCAACTGTTCCAACAATACAGCACTGACCAGTCTTCACCCACAGAATCATTACCTTTTGGGGTCACCTGGCTTAAAAGCATTAATGACAAGCCAGTAAATCATGACAAGTGATAGGCGCTGAAGACGACCCTTGGTTCGGCAAAGATTAAGGTAACAGGGAACCTGGTCACCACTGTAACATGTTCCCACTGTACATGCACAACCGTCCCATCGGGCAGCCTGAACCACCAGTGGTTAAGCCACTTCACAGCAGATGATGGAGATCAGGGCAGGCGCACCAGGCAACAAGGCACCTGAGTCAGAGGCCCCTCTGTGAGCGTGTTACTCCTTTTGTGCCTTGTGTTCTATTTCTGTAGCACCTACAACAGAACAGAACACAATTTTTTCTCTTCAATTCTTTTTCCTTGAATTTTTCCAGGTCATGTATATGAATTACATGAAAAAATTCAAAAACTGCCGATCTTCAGCATACATGGGTTAAATCTCTACAGCAGTGGCTTTTAAAGTGTGGTTCCCTTTCCAGTAACATCAGTTATTACCTGGGAACTTTGGGCCCAATCCATATCTGCTGAATCAGAATCTCCAAGGTACCATCCAGCAACCTGTGTTTTTATAGCCCTTGGGGTGATTCTAGGCACATTACGGTGTGAGAAGCACTGTTTAAATCAGAAGTCAGCAAACATTCTATAAATGCCCAGATACTGAATACTGTAGGCCATGTGGGATTGTTTCTGTTAGTGTTCTCTGCCACCGTAGCAGAAAAACAGCCACAGATAAGGGGCAAACCAATGGGAGTGGCATAAATAATGGATGTGATTGCTCAAAACACAAAAACAGCAGGCTGGATGTGGCCAGCAACCTGCCATCTGCCAATCTCTCTTCTCTAATAAGATGGAGCATTAGCCAGGTGAGGTGGCACATGCCCGGTCTCAGCTATTTGGGAGGCTGAGGTGGGAAGATGGCTTAAACCCAGAAATTTGAGACCAACCTGGGCAACAAAGCAAGACCCAGTCCCATTTTTTTTTAAAGGAGTTTTAAAAGGCAGAACTGAATACAGACAGAGATTTCTAAGACTGCTCAATGAAAGCTGTCTAATAAAAGCATAAATTTCCATCCATCCATCTTTCCATTCCTTCATTCAGCTCACTGCCAAACCATCTGTCCTTCTTTCTTGAACAACATTGGTTCTTGGAATTCATTTTAAAGAGAATAGTTTAAAAAAAAATAGCAAAATACCAACATCACAGACAAAAACAAAGCACAGTATCACGATTTTCCAGCTGATTCCCCCTTACCAGCCTAAACACTTGCCGTTCTTCATCGACAATTCTCTACCTTCCTCTGCACCACTGCTGCACCAAACCAAGATGACTCCAACCAGAATGCCGAAGATCCATCCAAAACCATGACCTCCTCTCCCTTCACGACATTTACTTTACCCAGCCAGTCACATTCTAGATCTTTCCAACACTAGTAACTGCATCACCTCCAAATTTTCAGTTTTACCACTACCACACTGTATTCTTTCAGGTCACTTCTATCCAGCATTTGTTTAATGTCTTCACTCAAGTTTTTCATGTTCATTTTGCTTCTGTGGCCTCCCCCTCTTCCCCAGCTTCTTCTCACCAGTCCACGGTTTATGTTTATTCCTTTCGTTGTACTCCTTCTGTACGCAGATGCCATCCCAGATTAAACCACATCGCCTACCAGTGGGTCATGCCTACATCTGAGTGCTGAATGCCGCTGGAAGAAAACACGTAAGTGTGCTGAATGGCCTTACTTGATATTCAGGGCCATGAATTTCAAATGGGCACTTCACACTGCCTGGAAATCCTATTAAACCTCCTTAATATGTCTGCGTGTCTGCTCTGTAAAACATCTACTTCACACTTTGTCTCATCTCCTCAAGTCACCTGTACTTCTTCCCCTTAGCTCATAAAAGAAAAGCAATCTAATAGCCACTCTTCTTCCCACTACCCAATCTGCTAACTGCACACTTGTCTCTGTTTCCCATTCCTCACAGGCATAGGACATATATGGGAAGCAACACAACCTCCACTTAGCCGTGAATTCCATCCCCATGTGCCTTCTCTGCCTTCTTTACTTTCTTTTCAATCTTCCATTTCATTCTCTGCAAGATCCTTTTTGGTGAGGCAAATCATTTAAAAACCTCCTCTTGGTCCGGGGATACAGCCCAGCTGCACAAGTGCCTGCCTGGCAAGAGCAAGATCCTGAGTTTGATGCCTGACACCAAAAAAAATTAAAAACTAAAAAATAAAAACCCTTTCTTGACCTCACAGCTCCCTGTAGCTACTGCTCCCTTTTCTCACCTCCTCTCTACAAAACTTCTTTAACCAAACTCTGTTAGTGGCTGTACCGGGAGCAGCAACTATTCCAAAACATGTAATACTGAGCAGTCTTCACCCACAGAATCATTACTGTTTGGGGTTGCCAGGCTTAAAAGCTCCTCAGCCCTCTGCGATCACACAGCCAGCTGCTCTGCTGAACTGTGGCCCAGGCCTAGTGATGTTTACATTGCCAGGAACATTGGTTATTTCTGTTATCTTCAAATTCAATCTCTCAATAGCATTCAACGTAACTTCTAAGATAGTGCTCTTTCCTCCTCCATCACTGGCTTCTCTTCCCGAGCCCCCTCACTGGAGCCCCTCCTCTGCTCAGCCTGCAGTGCCCGCAGGTTTTAGAACACTGGCCTGGACCTGCTCCGCATCTCCACTTAGCACTCTTGGCTGCCTACCTTATTACGACTTCCAAATTTCTTATCTCTAAACCTTGTCTCCTTTTAATTCCAGATTTATGTATCTAGTTCTTTATAAAACATGTTAATAATAATTATTATTAAATTCACAGTTAATACATGTAAAACAAGCACAGCTGGTTTAGTCACCCCACTCCTTGCCCAGTCTTCCATGTCTCAGTGAGCGGGGCACTAACTGTTTGAACTAAAAAATATACAGGCGCTCTCCCTGACTCTACTCCTTTCCTCCAGCCCCACCTCCCCGTCAGTAAATATTACTGGCTTACTTCCAACATTCGTCAGTTTACTCCCAAATATATTCCCAAAGTACACGCTCCCCATCTAGCTCCACTACTACCATCCTGGCCCAAGCTTCCATCACCTCACGGCTAGTTTCTGTTGTGGAAACCTTAACATGTAAATCAGGTTAATCTCCACTCAAAACCCTCTGCAGGCCTCCCATCATGCTAACCATAAAACTGAGCTTCTCTAATCTGGACACTTCGGCCCTTATGTGCTCTGGCTCCTCCATCTTTGTGACCACTCTGCACCTCCCCTCCTCACTTGTTCAAACAACTCCACCAAACTTACTTCTACCTTAAGCTATCTTATTATGTATGTCTTCCACCTGGAATGTTCTTCCTCTCGACACTCTGAAGAGGCTAATCACCCTTTTTATTTAGATCTTGGCTGAAATTTGTACTTTACTGAGGACTTCCCTGACAGCAGCAGTACTTAGTAATGCTAAATGATCACCTGAGCCAGATGTGGTGCTGCATGCCTATAATCCCAGCACTTGGCAGGGTGAGGCAGGAGGACTGCTGCAAGTTTGAGGCCATTCTGGGCTACATAGTTCAAGGCTAGCCCTGTGCTACCAAGCAAGACCCTGTCTCAAAAAAAATAAATAAATAAACTATCACCATCATTACAAGTTAGTTGCTTATTTCTTTATAGTCTGTACCTCAATGTTATCTCCATTAGAGTAGGGATCTTGTCTGATTTGGTTAATGCTTTAACTTTAGCACCAAAAACTGGCACACAATTCATTGAATCAAGGTTTATTAAACAACCAATATATTTCAGGCCCCCAAAACACTAGGATCAGAGCAGTAAACAAGACACACACACACACTTGCTTCCACAAGGCACAAAGGCATTGAATTACCATCGTAATTAGGACTAAGGTTTAAAAAGCACAGTCTAATATAGGAAACACCTGATATATTCAAGGAACTCACAAAGAGACTTTTGAGCTTTAAGCCTGAAGGGTGAGCAAGAACAAAGTGGAGAGGTTCAAATGGAAGGGAGACCAATTCCACATCAAAGATCAACATATACAAAGGTCAGTGTATGGCATGTTTCAGGAATTGAGTAACAGTCAGTAAAACTGAAGCACAAAGAGGAGGGGAACGCATATGCAGATGGGGCTAGTAAGGTGGGTTAAATCATGCAGGGTTTTAAGCCACAGTGACATTTCAGTATTTACTCTAAAGATAATGGAAAGCCACTAGGTTTTAAGAAAGAGTGTCCAAATAAATAAAATAAATAAATAAATAAACTCTCCATTGAAAACACTCTCACACGAACTGAAGCATAGAGACTGGATTAGAACATAGCTTGCCACAGAATGCTTCCGAGTCATGCACAGGTAACAGATGTGTTCAACATACTGATCCCTGAGGCCTGAGGTGGCTAGGTAGTCTAGGGCAGCCAAAGCTCTCAGTAGTTGTCCCTGATCTAAAGCAGCCTTGTCCAGTTAACCCAGTGAAGTGGGCAAATACAATTTTCCAGGTGCTGTAATATAAAAAAGTTTGAGAAGTACTGGATTAAAGAATACAAGTGTGCATGCTGGAAGCCTATCAGGATGGACACTGTGACAGTCTTAGAAAGAGATGACAATATCTTAGTGTGATAATGGAGAAAAGCAGAGAGATTTAAGAAAGAGGTCAATCAAACCCTTCAGTAACCTTCATGAGGTACCAGAAGTCGGGGAGGGGCAGTGACAAGAACAGCCTCCCAGGATGCCCGTTCTGGGCTTGCGCGCCAGCCGGATGGCTGCTGCTGCCTCCCCCTGAAATAAGGGATCCACGACAAGGACACCCTTGCAAAGGAAAATTACGAGTTTTGTTTTGGACAAACTAAGTTTAAGGCAGCTGTGAGACATTTAGGTGAGACATAACAAGAAACCTAGATTGGGTCTCAAGTTCATGGAAGCCATCTGAGCTACAGATATCATTTTGCATATGGGTGGGACCTGAAGTTGTGAGAATGGATGAAATTCCTAAAAAAGAACACAAAATAAAAGGACTTAGCCTTTAAAAATTTCAACATTTTAAGACTGTAAAGATGAGGAACCAACACAATTTCTAAAAAGGAGAGAAACTGTGAAAAGAGTCATTCAGGGAAAAGGATGAAGTCACCAGAAATTACTAGATGTGTTCAGCAGGAACCGTTAACAACATGTCAGAAATCGCTAGTGGCTGGAAAGGGAAGTTCTACATCAAGTAGCCTATAGGATATCTCCAAACCTGAGACCTGATCTGGAGGACCACCTCGAAGGAGGAGCAACTGGCTCCATTTTAGCTGAACCCGACCCCATTTCCACGTACTGATATGTACAGAGCTGGCGGGGACCTTTTCCTTATCCCTTCAACTGGCCTTAATCAATGCACACTGGTCCAGCCGAGGTGCTGATGTGCAGTTGCTCCCATCTGTGAGCAGGCATGAAGCAGGAAGAAGAGCCAAGCTCCACCCTGTCAGCTGGGATCAGCCTCGAGATAAGAGGCTATGACTTCTCAGGGCTTAAAAGATTACACCTCAGAGCTGAAGCACCGACCCCAAAACATTAGATACTATATCAATTGTGTTATGCAGATTACTCTTTCCTTCTCTCTGCATATGGCAGAGGTGATTTCAGGTCTCCTATCTAGCCCAGCTCACATACTTCCCACAACTCTCCCAGTCACTCACCCTCAAGCCATTCCCTTCTTCACAAATGAATAAAATCCGGGTTTGGTCATGGTTCATCGCCTTTCGTTCTGGTTAATCATCATCTTAGCCGGAATCAGGACCCCCTTGATTCTCCACCCTTTTGGATAAATTATTGTGTCTTTATTTGCACCATGGGTTGCAACAGGAGTGGTAGATTGGGAATAACTCGATAGGACTCCAATAATTTATCAATGGGATTACAAGTATAAACTTCCTGGACCACAACAAGGATTAGGAGGGCTCACTATAAACTGACCCTAAAATTCCATAAAGGAAAATCAGCTGATACTTTGCCACAGATGAGCTTTAAGAATCATGCACATGTAATGTATTACGAGGACAAATAACTATCTCCTACCTTCAATGAGACAATAGGCTCTGTGCCGTTCCTATCTACGAGTTGTTGAAGCATCAGTGTAATTACATGCAGGAAAATGCTGAGACAGGCTGAAATACTATGTTCAGGAACTAAAGGAGGCAAAAGAATGTCCTTCGGAAAACACACAATGTCACAGCAGAGAATTCTGTACAATGTACCGCACTATTCTAACAGTACACTAAACGTAACACATTTTTTCAGGAACTTGACAAAGCATCAGGAAAAAGAAGCACAGACAGCACTACCAGTATCACCATCCAGAAACCCAACTCTGAGATCGCTGGTTCCCATCTCAAACAAGTTAACTACACATCCCAGCCTATATAGTTTCTTCTTATGAGAATAATAAATACACTCACAACATAATAAAGAAACATGAAAACAAGTTTTACAAGATCAAGAAGTTTCTCTATATACATTATAGTATTTTTCCACAATCAAAAAGTCAAATATTTATCAATAAGGACTAGCAAGGCTATTAAAAACTGTACCAAATGGCAAATAATAGTAACACAAAGCTCCACTATTTGTTTGTGTTTTGAGACAAGATCTCCCTGTGTAGTCCAGGCTGCCCTTGAACTCACTATGCAGCCAAAGGTGGTCTTCAATTCCTTATGATCCTCTTAGCTTAGACTCTCAAGTGCTAGGTACAAGCACGTGCCACCACACCCAGCTTGCCCCACTATTTCAGCTTGTCTTTATAAATTGTCCCAGTCTTGGAGGGAGGGCAGGAGGATGAAACCAACAACGGTGAAGTGGCGCTGGGCCTGCAGACATGGTACAGGGGCAGGTGAGTTAGGGTGTGCCTTCCGTCTGAGAGCAAGTGAGGGCAACACCTCACCTTACGATGCGGCAGAGGTGTAACTGACTCAACTTGGGGGTTGAACAAACATGAAGTGTCCGTGTCAAAAACCTGACATCAGTCTGAATTCGCTTTCTGCTCCAAGCAGTAAGACAGAATTCCTGCTTTCTTACAAATCAACAGCAAAAAGACAATCCAAACAAAGGATTTGAACAGATGTTTCTCCAAAGAAGATTTATTAATGGCCAATAGGTACATGAGAAAATGTTCAACACTATTCATCATTACAGAAATGCAAATTAAAAATACCCACTAGGGTGGCTGCAGTAAAATACAGAAAATAACAAGTATTGGCAGGGATGGGAGAAATTGGAACCCTCATACTGCTGGTAGGAATATAAAATGGTGCAGCTGGCTGTGCAAAATAGTTTGGCCGTTACTCAAAAAGTTAAAATATAAAATTACCATAAGAACCAGCAATTCCACTTTGAGGTATACACCCAAAGATATGAAAAATAGGTGTCTACTGAAAACAAAGCTAAAAAGTAAAAACAAAGCAGATGTCTATTAACTAATGAACAGATGAAGAAATGTGGTATATCCATAAAATGGAATATTAGTCAAACAAAAGAAGGAATGAAGTACTGATTCAGGCTACAACATGGATAAAGTAAGCAAAAGAAGCTAAGTGAAAGAAGCCAGACACAAAAAAATCACATATTATATGAATATCCAGAAGTGGCAATCTACAGAGACACAAAATATATTATCGGGAACCATGTGTTGAAGGAAGGTGGAATGGACAGTAAATGTCCATTGGGTAAGGAGGCTCTCTTTGGAATGATAAAAATACATATTCAGACAGTGGTAACAGTTACTGTGAATTTTACGTGGATTAGACGTTAAAAAAAAAAAAATTGGTGGGGATGACCAGGAAGCAAACTCCAGATCTCATGCTTGCCTGAGCTAAATCCCCGCCTCTTTACGTCAAATTTTTTAGAAAGAGGAACTTTCTCAAAATGCTATATACCACATTTTGGTTAAAAATAGGATATTAAAGCTCTCCATCTGAAAACAGGCATGGCAAAGCAAGTTCCTAATAAATTATTTTCATCAGCCCATCAGTCTATATTCCACCCAAAGTATAGACTAAGCAATCCATACACAAACTGGCCAGGGTAAAATATACTGGCATATTAATTCCTGAAAATTAACTTCAAGATTGTAAGCAGAAGCACCACTTAGATCAGTGAGTAATTAAGGTAACCTGGGAGAGGCAATGGACACACAAAGGAAAGGAAGTGTCTATGTGATCACTTACTACTTTTCAAACAAGTAACATATTTATACAACTAAAAAAATAGAGATATAGCAACCGGAAACCCATAAAAGGACCTGGAGACAGTAAAAACAAAGTCCCAGCAAGCACAGATGCATGACTCATAGGCACCGCCCGGGCTGATTTGTAGGGATCAGCAGAGGGCATAAATGGAGATCTACAAATATGCTCCAATATCAAAGGGCTTTCTCTTCACCAAGAAAGACAAAAGGGACACACAGTTCTACCTGTCAGTATCACCCAAGAAAATGCTGTTCTTTATAAGCTAAACTCCTAGGTCAGACAAGCAATCCATGACTTTGTTCATAGCTCTGAATATCCTGAGGGGCACTGAGAGGTCAGGTCCGTATCACACAGTTCTTTATCCAGGGCTCACACCATGCAGCAATCACTCTACAGACCAAAAGTCACAGTTGTCACTTGTCCCCAACTCCACCAAGTTACCACGCAACTGAAGTAAACAGAATGGGGTTTAATATGCTATTAGCTCTGATCTAAGTAGCTGACATAACACCAATTAAATGGATAATGACACTGGGGTAATAAAGAGTCCTTGGCACAATTCTATCTGCAAACATGATTCAAGGGGTGGTTTGCATTTTGCCCTTTCTTCAACTGCCAGATGCTAGACTACTTAGAAACTACTCATAACTTCCTCTTTACCTAGTGTTGGTTTTTAAGGGTTTTATCATTTTATTAGAAATATGAGAGGGTTCAGCTATGCAGAACACTTAATGGTTGCATGAGAATCCCCATTTCTTTCAGAGTCAAATAATACAGGGATAGAGTCCAGAACCCAGAATCCTGCATTCTCTTATTTCCCTCTCTCTGATTCTGATTCTGACTATGTGAAGCACATGTGATTCCATATCCAAAACATGGGCAGAGACCAACAAGTTCATGAGATGTCTCACCACAAAGTTCATGGCTATTAGCAACTGAGAAAAGCAAATTATCACCAACCAGCTGGCACTTACATCTTCAAGCCCATCAATCAGCCCTACCAATGGCTGTATTTATGCTTCAGAGAAATCATCAGGCCCTCTGACCATACTTAATGTATAACTGAAGTTATCAGTGGATCCTTCAAATGATATACATAAAATTACATGTTCTTGTGGAATATCCAGCAGTTAAAATGAGCTAGACAGGGCTCAAGTGCCTGCCTAGCAAGCACAAGGTCTTGAGTTCAACTGTCGATACCAAAAACAAAACAAAATAAAAAAATGAGCTAGATATATTTATTATTATGGATAGAGCTCAAAAACCTGCTAGTCAATGATAAAAGCAAGTTTTTCAAAGAAATAAACAATAATCACTGCTGAATGTAAGATATATATGTAACATGGAATGGGAAGATGCAGACCAAACTCTTTATAGTTGCTTCTGGTCAGTGGCAGTAAGACTCGTGTGAGGATAGGAAGGATGTTACAAAGACTTCAATTTCATCAGTATTATTTTATTTTCATTTTAAAAACTGACCAAAGTAACATGCTAACATTTGTCAATTTTGGGTGGTAAGTATGCAGGAGTTCGTTAATTTAACTTTCATATACTTGTGTACCTTTTTTTCTGCAGGAAAAAACTTCTCTTATAAGCATATGCAGTGGCCCTGAATCAAGGCCAGCAGTTTTCTGTAGCTGTTGGTTTCAAGCAGGAGCCTAAAGTGGTATCTTTCTATGGTCTGTTGACCATTTCAAAACTTTAGAAATTTAATGGTCAATTCACTAGAAAGTAAGAAATAACTAAATAAATTTTGCGTGAGAACTTCAACATGGCGACCGGGTAGGCAGCAGAGAGAGAACCTCCCAGAGGAATGCCACTCAGGCAAAGGAATATAGGAATATAGCAACATGTGAAGGACAGAAGGGAAAGAGGTGGATATCCTGAACTCAGGAAGGATCTGAAACGGGAATTGAAGCCCTCAGAAAGACAAAGCAAAACCTCTGTTGGAGGAAAGGATTGGAGATCCCCCTGGTGCAGTTGGGGGGAGAGGAGGAGGAAGTCGCTGCTCCAAGCACACCCATGGCCCGCGCCCTCGTTCTGGCATTCGCAGCTTCAGCTTCGGAGGCCCACGCTCACAGAAGCCTCCCAACTCGGCCAGGGGAGAGTGGAGTTCTGAGAGCTGGTCCAGGGCTGGAGAGAGGAGGGCGCAGGCAGGAAAGGAGGCAATGGCAGTCAGGAGCAGGTGTCTAACCCAGTCTGAGAATGAGAGGTTGCGACAGCCACTGGGGCAGAGTCCCCACCCTGCGCCAACCTTCCTAATCAGTGCCTGGAGAGAATCAGTGCAACTAGTACACAGCCCACCACACCCAGCTCTGCACCTGCCTCAAGGTGGTGGCCCCCCTGCCTCTCTGCTGGGTGAGCGGCTACCGGCAGAGAGCAGCGGGGAATCTCAGCAGTGAGCCACAACAGCTCCCAGGGATCTGGCCGAGGAGCAGATGGGGGCTCCAGCACCGCAAAGGGAGGGAGATGCAGATGGAGGTGGATCTCGTGGCTCCACACCCTTCTCACTCCAACATCAGGCAGGAAGCACGAGCTGGGTTGCTGCAACTCAGCTCCCACCCTGAACTCTCTCTGGGAGCACCTTGAGTCTTGGTGGCTTGAGCAAGCACCGCCTGTTCCTGGCAACAATGGGATGAATCCACGGTCTTCAGAACTCACCCCAAACTATTAATGTGAGCACCAAGAGGGTCTCCTTACAGCTTGCACATATGAACCTTGCATGAACCCATAGCAACAAATTAGATGAAAAGCAGCAGACCGGGAGTCTGAAAAACAACAACATACTCTATACAGCAGACCTGAGAAAATCCAACTCTATTCTAGAACTAATCTTTAAACTCAGTTCATACCCTGAACTAACACAGTGAGAACGGGCCGGGGAGATTTCAAGCCCTTATACCAAGCATCATAAGTTCGTCCAATGGCCAGATTCAAGGGGTAGGGAACGGTAATACTGGAGATCAGGAGGAGGCAGGAGGAGAAGAAAGGGCCTCTGGCATCGAGGCAATGGGACAGAGCCGAATGGGTCACCAAGGGCACCCCAAAAGGGGCACGTACCCCGCAGCTGCTCTGCTGTGGGCCCTGCGGCTGCTCCGCTGTGGGCCCCACGGCTGCTCTGCTGAGGGCCCCGCGGCTACACTGCTGTGGGCCCCGCCGCTGCTCCGCTGAGGGTCCCGCTGCTGCTCCACTGTGGGCCCCGCTGAGGGCGCCCCACAGACTGGACCCGCCCCCACCCATAGCATGGCAACGGGGCAGAGCTGGGCGGTCCACTGTGAGCATAGGTGCTTTTCCACCTCAGACCATGGCAGTTTGTATATACCCATGTATGCTATAGTATAGTCTGAGGTAGCTATATCTCTTCCCAAGGCAAGAGTCCAGGGGTATAGATAAACCCAGGAATACAGTTATTATCACAGGGAAGATGACTGATTGAGTGGTAGGGCAACAGAGATGAGTGAGGAGAAAATTGAATGATCAAATGGGCCATCATCTGTGTAACTGAGTAACATGTGAAGGTAACATTACGTAGGACAGCATCCAGAGCTAATTCCCTTCTATGTTCTCTATAATAAGTATTTCTTCAATCGTTTTTGTATTAACAGAAGTGAAGATAACTTTACGTTATGCAGCATCCAGTGCTGATTCCCTACTATCTTCTCTATAATTTGGTATTTCCTTTAATGTTTGTGTGTTAACTAGTGTGAAGATGACATTATGTAATACAGCATCCAGTGCTAATTCCCTGCTGTTCTGTATAATTTTGTATTTTCGATATTGTTTATGGCTTGTTCTGGTTCATATGTCTCCATTCTTTTGTCTTTAAAATAAAAAAATAAAAATAAATAAAAAATAAGCATATGCAAATAATAAATCTTGCATTTATTATTACTGTGTGCCAGACATAGGAGTGATTCCCATGTATGAAGTTACAAGGTAGGTCTTTTCATAATGGAGAAATGCTTATCCTGCTCATTTCATTTTCCTTATAGTCTTGACCTCCTCAATCTAGTCTGATCGGCAGGGAGAAGAAATTATGGTTCAGCCCCTTTTACTCTACCATGAGCTGGTTGCTTGCAGAAGGTACACATTTTCCTTATAAGTTTGAAGACAGCCTCTCTCTGCCTCTGAAGAGTCCTATAGTTGTCCCATCCTTCCAGAGTTACTGGATAAAGTTTATTTTATATGCCTAACTATGGATCAGTATTAGAAATTCATTATTATTGCACACTAACCCACATCCTTCAATGTAATCCTTATCAGTAATGAAGATAAAATATTTTAAAAGGATAAAATTTTTACATCCACCTGCCTTTCAATCAGTTCCCTTCTTGGGCAGAAGATTAAAGGGTTATTTAATGTCCTCTCCATCCGCACACCATTGCCACTAGCACTTTACACAAGTGTTTTTAGGTTTAGAAACACTGAACAAATTACCTAAGTGGCAGAGTCAGAGTTCACATTCATCTCATTCCAGAGCTCATTTTCTCACTTACTGTGCCAAGACAGTATGCTATGCAGAGCAGAGAAAAAAAAAAAAAAAAAGAATTATCTATTGCTCACTAAGGATCTTCAAAATGAATTCAAAAGGTATTATAAAGTCTGAAGATTTTTAGTACATACTTGGAGCTCAAAAAGCGTAGAAAAGTGTATAGTATATTTAGGAAAGAATGAGGTTATTAGTTCAGTTAAAGAATAGGAGATAAGAAACCCTGCCACATATCCACGGTATCTTGACTAAAATTTGAAGGAGGTGGGCAAAAACAAATATGCCTCGATATTCTGAGCTAGATTTCAAAGTTGAAAGGTTCCTGAAGGAATGTGGTAATATGACCGGCCATTCCCTCCCTGCAGTGTGGTCCCACAGAAAGTGCGCTCGGCTCTGAACCTACTTTACGGTCAAGCTCTACTTCCTGTATTCCTTCCCGTTGGTAGAACAAACCTGTGTCCCTCAACCAGCCAGCCTGTCCAGGTCTGGGATCAGTACTAGTTAAGGGAAGGCCACAAAACACCTGCACTTCAGGTTAGAATAGAACTGACAGCCCATGAGGCCACCACAAAACCATGGGCCTGGACAGCGCATGAAAAAGCAACCCGCTAATCATGAAAGGAGTTGGCTCCAACCCTTTATCTTGGCCCCTTCCAGCAGAGGATTGCCCATGTGGACAGTAACTCAGGTCTCTGGACTCACAAAGCACACTGCCCACACCTAGGTAGAGCACTTTCCCTGTGCCATAGTGAGCTAGGGCTCAGGCCATGAATCCTGTCCCTTTTCTCTAGCTACATTCTCTCAGCTGACTCAATCCAGTTCTATGATTTTAAATGTCATCTATAAATTGATGATTTATAAATAATTCTTACTTTCACCAGCCTAGAGTTCTATATTCATATATTTAACTGTCCATTTAACAGCTCTATTTGGGCGTCTAATAGTATCTCAAAGATAACATGGCCCAAACTAAACTGGATGGGGGTGGCAGCCTTTGCCAAATCCTTTGCATTAAGCTACATCCCCAGTCCTTTTTCATTTTTTATTTGGAGACAAGGTTTCTCTAAGTCAGGCCAGGCTTAAACTTGGACTCCTCTTGCCTCAGCCTCTCAGATGGCTGAGATTTTAAGCATGAATCACTATGCCCAGTCTCAATTTGATTTTAAATTTGAAATGTGACTAGAAAACACTGATTTATGAATTAGAATAGCACATCTGTTCCTATAAACATGTGGAATGTCTGCAGGAGGATAATCTCTGTGGAGCCCAGTACAGAGGGAATGCTGTGTGTAAACCCGTAAATGAATCACATTGGCACTGGGAATGGCTACTTGCCCAGAATAAGTAATACTTACACAGAGTAGAAGCAATGCTGATTTCATTCATTTTACTGTCAACTCCTTTTTCACTTAAGAGGTTTCCAGTCTCATTTCCCATCCCACCCTCTAGTTCAACCACCTTTCTGCTGCTTGAAATCCCTCCCTTCTCTGCCTCGGGTCATCTAGCAAAATTCCAATTGATCTTCAAAGCCCAAGGGAATTGCCTCTGTTCTAAGGAACCCATCCCAGACATCTCCTACAGGACTATATATGAATGTTACATGCAAGAAGAAGAGATTCTTTAATCACAGGTCCTAAACATCAGTCTTTTTTTTTACTCTTATCTTTCATCCTTACACCCAAGCATCTTATCTCTCATCATCTTAAATATCTACCCAGTCTGATCACTTCCCCTGACCATCCTGGTCCAAGCCACCAATATCAAACATCTGGAAAAATACAAACAGCTTTTCCTGAAATGGGGATGTGAGGCAGGTTGATGACTTAAGAAATGTCTCAAAGTAAGCATTCCCAAGCCTACAGGATCAGATCCCAAAGCTTTAGATGAACACCAAAATCTAGATGAATGTAAGTTTTTCTCCCTCCAAAATTTTGTCTATGATATGAAAGTGCTCAAGTTCAGACATCTTCACCCCCGCAAAAAATTACACTTTTAAAGAAAAATATTTTATTTTTGTTTTGGATACTGGAGATTGAACCCAGAGCCTGCCCACTGGGCTATATGCTCTGCCTTTTATTTTTTATTTTGGCATAGGGTCTTACTAGGTCATTAAATTGCCTAAGCTGGGCTTGAACTTGCAGTTTTGCCTCAACCTCTCAGGGTGCTGGGATTACAGGTGTGCACCACTGCACCCTGCTAGGAAAAGATTCCAGATGAGACTGCAGTATACAGAAATCAGTAAGCACTTAGGTGAATCAACAAAGAATGTGGAACACCAGAAAAAAACTGAAAATCTGATCTTGGTTTTCACATATTGCACCACTGCTAAATACATAGCAAGCTAGAAAAGGTTTTTAAACCATTCCTTCAATGATCTTAAGTAGCTTTGCATACAGGAATGAGACTGCCATCTCTCCTTTAGAAAATTATTTCTATTATTAGGACTAAGTCAAGCCAAAGCGATCTAGAATCAAATCAAAGTAGAGCTTTTATGCTGACAGTGTGGGTTAAAATTAAATGCATGTATATTGGAGTTACATTTGTGGTTAATTTTGTCAAAGACTCTAAACACTGAATTAGAAGAGAATACAGAAAGTTTTTTTATTCACACACTAACTCTCCCATTTCTAACCATGGCCCTCCATCTCACTCTCTTACAGGCTAACTGCACATTTCCATTGTCAAAAGCCACATTAAAAGACAAGCAATAGACCACAATTGCCTGGTTAATCTCTTAGCACAGCCACTGAATCAAAGCATGCTCTTTTGAGCCCCCAGGCTCTGGCCCCACACTGTAAGTGTATGTGGATACATGAGCCCTAAGGGGTTTGGAAAAGAGAGAGTTCAAACAATGTTCTTGTCAGCAATTAAAACAAAAGCTCCATTGAATGAGAATGGTACCACGTTCTTTTTTGCCCTTTCTCCCTAGGAACTAAATTAAACAGATTACAGACAGTGGCAACATCTGGTCTTACAACAGCCTCCCCCTTATTTGTTATTTTTAGTAATTTAGTCCGACAACGCCTGACAACTAAACATGCCTAGAATAGCTAAATAGAGGGGGAATTACCAGATACTACCAGCAAAAAGAGCCATTGGTCATCACTTCCTCCAAACCTAAGAATCATTTTCCATGTCTTTACAGCAGCACAGCATGAGCCTTTAAAGTCATGTATAAAAACAAAGTATGTATAAAATACCAGTGGAAACTGCGAAGAGTTTCTATTCCACCCACTACATGTGTTTTCTTAAAAACAAAGGCAGCAGCAAATGAACTAAACTGTTTTATACAAAATTTTGAATACTGTATATCTGTGTCCATTCTGGAAAAACTCCCTTACGTGATGATTATGTACCCAAAAGAATGGCTTCATGAATAGTCACGGAATACAACTATTTTTATTATGTTGGTGGCAAGTGAGAGGTTTGTTTGAAAGCAAGTCAAAGTGATTGGACAGACTTCCAATTAATCATAATTAGTAATCCCTAGACATTCTACTTATAAAGGAATAATATAGCAAAACTTCTTTCTTTAAAAAGAAAAGACCAGGCATGGTGGTACATACTTGCAGGAGGTATGCTGAGAGCTCAATGCCAGTCTGAAGTACATAGTGAGATCTATTCTTAAGAATATAACAAAACTGAAGCCAAAGAACAAATGGGAACTGGAGCACAACAGTAAGAGAGAGCTGCAGATGAAGACGGATCACACAGCCCCGCGACCTTCTCACTCCAACACCAAGCAGGAAGCATGAGCTGAGTTACTGGCTTTCAACTCCCACCTTGCATTCCCGCTGTGAGCACCTTGAGTCTTGGCAGCCTGCGCGCTGAACATGTGTTCCCAACAGCAATGGGATGAGTCTATGGGCTTGAGGACCCACCCTAAACTATAATATGAGTACCAAGAGGGACTTCATACTGCTTGAATATATGAATCTTGTATGAACCCACAGCAACACATTACACGAAAAGCAGCAGTCCTGGAGTCCAAGAGACAACAACATACTCTACACAGAAGACCCGAGAAAATCCTCCATTTCTCTCCTAGAACTAATAACTAAACTTAGTACACACCCTGGACTACCTCAGTGAGTATGGGTCGGGGAGACCTCACGCCACTTGTGCCCAGCATCATAAGTGCACCCAATGCCAAGCTGTAAAGAGTGGGGAGCGGCAACACTGGAGATCAAGAGGTGGGAGGAGGCGAAGACCTGGAACTAGGGTGCAGACCCAGTACTCTAGCTGGGTGGGATAGCCTCCAAAGAGTCATAGGAGGCCTTCAGGGAGATACTAATGGCCTATGAGGGGACCCTGGGGGCCTTGACAGGAAGCTCAGCAGCCTGAGGGGAAGAGGGGTTCCCTCTAGGCTACATGAAAACCCTGAGGTCCTGGACTGGGCCTCTGGGAGCAGGGCGACGGGGCAGAACCCAGCGGTCCTTGGGGGTGACCCCCAAGGACTCAACTGGGTCCCTGGGAGCACCTCAACAGAGCGGAGCCCAGTAGTCTTCGGGGGTGACCCCCAAGGACTCAACCAGGCCCCCAGGAGTGCCTTGACGGGGCAGAGCCCAGTAGTCCACAGGGGTGACCCCGAGGACTCAACCAGGCCTCTGGGCATGCTGCATCGAGCAGAGCCTGGTGGTTCACGGGATAACCCCTGCCAACTCGACCGGACCCCCGATGGCCTTGAGGTCTTGTCAATGGGGGTTTGACCATAGTGAACCTGGTTTCCTGCCTATCTACTGTTTTTGAGGATGGGTGCTTTTCCACCTCCTGCCATAGCAATTTGTGTGCACACGTTTGTTACAGCATAACAAAGCAGCCATGTCTCTTCCCAATGTGAGAGCCAGAGGGAATAAATTAACCAAAAAGTACAGTTATTATCAGAGGGAAGACGACTGATTGGGTGGGAGAATGGAGATGAGGGTGGGGAAAAGTGATTAATCGAATGAGTAATCATCTGTATAACTGAGTAATAAATATGAAGATAACATTAAGTAATATAGTATCCAGTGCTAATTCCCTACTATCTTCTCTATACTTTTGTATTTCCTTTATTGTTTTTGTGTTAACAAATGCAAAGATAATATTATGTAATGCAGCATTCAGTGCTAATTCCCTACTATCTTTTCTATAATTTTGTATTTCCTTTATTGTTTTTGTGTTATTCTGATTTATATGCTTCCATTCTTTTGTATTTAAAATAAAATAAAGAATATACCAAAACTGTATCAGCAAATTAAAATTCATATACTTTTTATAGTTTTGTAAAAATCAACAGCATAACTTATAAAATGCCCATATACACACAAGGAATAAATCACTTGTCAACATTTTCTGAACACAGGGACATGCATGCCAATATTTTAAGTATAATGTATCTTATGAGACAATATAGGATAAAAACACTACAGATGAATGAAATTCATTCATGAGCATGTTAATTTATGTATGCAAGCGCTACCCAAAACTCTATGTCTTTAAAAAGGTGAGGTCTAATACAGACTACATTTAAACGATCGTTAGCACATTTCTATGCCTTAAGTGACTACTACAAAAACTTTGAAAGAGATGCCATGTCCTATTACCTTTTAGATGTAAACGCTGTAGGTAGAACACTAGTTCTATCATATGTAGCTTCAACAACAGAGTTCAAATTAATTTTTTAAAGTAAGGTAATGGCCAGGGATGTAGCTCAGTGGCACAGAGCCTGCCTGGCAAGCACAAAGCCCTGAGTTCAACTCCCAGTACCAAAAATAATAAGAATAATAAAATAAATTAATGGTCATGTGTGGTGGTATATACTTGTAATCTCAGCACCCTGAGAAGATGAGGAAGAAAGAGTGCAGTGTCTAGCCCAGCCTGGGCAACTTAATGACTTAAGAGAGACCTTGTGTCCTAAAATAGAAATAAAAATCAAAAAGGGCTAGGGCTACACCTCAATGTAAAGGCCCTGGGTCAATCCCCAACACTGCAAAATAATAGCAATAATGATAATGATGACGTAAGCTATTGAACCAAACATGAAAGGCAATTGTTTTGTTTTGTTTCTTTCCCTCTTTTCATTTAAAGGAGGTACTTTTGCTTCTAAAATGGCAATTCAGAAAAACAACAAGGTACAATGCCAAACTGAATAGAAGTGACTGGAGCGACCCCAGAGACCTTCTGATTCAAATCTCTTATTTTGGAGACAAGGAAAATAAACTTATAGTACAGCACGGGCTAGAACCAGCACTCTTAACTCTACATAAAAGTGTTTCAATTAGGAATGTAGGGTAATAAATGTTCTACTGTAAATCTAGTGGACTTGGAGATCTCTATCGCTCACATGTCAGCACTCTGGATTTTGTTCTTTTGAGTAATGTGTACTATGCTCATGAATACATGTGTGGCCTTCCTCGCACCAAGCACTGAACAAGGCTGCCTTTCCTGATCAGTATCTGTTACTTCAGCTTGGAGGATACCTGTGATGTGAGAAGAGAAACTGACAGAGCAGAGTTAAGAATCTACGGTAAAGAACATACATTGGTTAATTTCTTCTTTCTATATAGTTACACAAGCAAGGATATACACAGTAACAAAGGAAAAATTCAAAGTCTTTATTCATAAAAAGAAATCATTCTCTAAGTGGCCTGAAATGACTTGAGTGACTCCCAGGCATAGGAAGGAGGAAGCTAAGGACACACACTTACAGTCAGACAAAGAGAAAAGTACATAACATGTAAAGCATCTAACACTGAAAGTTGAGGTCAGTAACTCTCAGAAATATTCAAGGGGATAATGTGGTTTGCACACAGATAAGTACACCATGCGGGTAAAGAAGACACCTGGGAATGTATAAGAGAAGAAAATAACTGACTCAAGATATAAAAATGTGAACTCTGGGGTAATAGGAATACAAATCTAATTACCTCAAATCTTATATCCAGTCATGAAAACAAGATGCACCATCAGGGAATAGATCAAGTCAGAGGTATGTGTATGGCTGTAGATAAAATATCTGAGATATATAGCTTACAGATAAATAAGAAAGGCTATTCTGTTAAAAAGATGCGTCTGTTGGACGTGGTGGCATATGCCTGTGATCCCATGAGTTCAAGGCCAGCCTGCATTACATTGTGAGACCCTCTCTCAAAAAATAACATAACATAAAATAGAAGGACCAGTCTATTTGAACGGTTTACATTTAAGTTCTCAGACCAAAAATATTTCAACTGAAGAAATAAAACATACCACAAATAGTTTACATCTGGTCAACTTTTAGCACTTGGATTGCAACAGCAAGCAGAAACACCAAAATGACACCCAGGACTTGGGAGGCAGATTTATTTACATCAACGGTCACATTCCCGAGGTATCAAGCCTGATCTCTGGTAGTCTAGGCTTTTACATGATACACAAGCAGGAGGTACAAAGGCAAGGCAGTTCTGATTAGCTAGCAGGGCGAGATCATCAGTTACAAGGGTAGATTAATGATCATCAGTTTATGAAACTTGGTACAATCAGGCATTCTGTAAGTTCGGTTATGTTCTCAAGAAAGTAATTATGAAGTCAAGAATCAGTTACAGGGGCTGGGGATATAGCTCAGTGGAATAAGCGCTTGCCTAGCAAGCGCAGGGTCCTGAGTTCGATCCCCAGTACCGCAAAAAAAAAAAAAAAAAAAGAATCAGTTACAGAGCTAGGTAGTTTCAAAAGAACAAGGTTTTTAAAAGAACTTTTTTTCTTGTACAGTTTTTCCCTTCCAGGATTACAACACATATATGCAGACCAAGGGACTGACAATAAGGAATGCTCAACCAGAAAAAGAGCGTACACAGTGCTCTGGGCGACTTACAGTCTTCTCTGAAAGCCACAAGGGAGAATTCTGCAGCTACCTAAAGCTCTAAGACATTAGGACAGAATGATTATATATAGTTAGTTTACTATAAATTCTGGGGTTTCCAATGACTTGGCTCTTTTAGACTTGTCTTAAATAACTAAAAACTATTTTAAAACAAACATCCATTTTTATAAATGTTGAGAATGCAAATGAACTCTATAAAGAGATGAGTGTTCATTTATGAAATTCCAATGTATGCAACCATAAGAGAAATCACTGGACCCAAAATTCCCCACATCAAAACAACATAGGCTGGTAAATTTTACATTAACTTTTTTTTTTTTTTAAAAAAGACATCCATAAGTGCCTAGTTATCTACCAACTACTGATGGTAGGAAATTACCAAGCTAATTTTTAGAGTAATTTTTAGAGTACAGACATTTGTGCTTCTTTCCAAGACTCAAACTCTCCTTGGGTTAAGGGTGGGGTGGTCTCTGAAAATACCACATCCAACAAGAAGTAGAGGTAGACAAAAAGATAAGAACATCTTGATCTTTTTAAGAGTAAAAATGGACTGTCTGGTACTTCTATACAGCAGCAAACAGCAGTGAAAATTAACACAGTACAAAGTAACAACATGCACTTCAAAATATGTCTTGAGCAAAAGAAAGGCCAAAAAAAGTGATTTTGTTCACAAAGTCCAAATAGTCAAAACTAACATATTTTAAGAATACATTTACAGATAATAAAATTATATTTTGTGAGAAGGAAAAAAGTATCACAAAAGTTTGGGCAGTAGTTACATGCAGCAAGGGAACTGGGAGGAATGGCAATATGATCAAGGAGCAGGGGAAAAAATACAGGATGAGGCAGCCTTGGTGTCTGACCCATGATTTCTTAGACTGGTGGTACTTAAAAAATACACATACACACACACACACACACACACACACACATACACACACACACACACACACACACACACACACACACAATTTTGCACATATTTTTATAAATATTATATTTCACTATGAAATAAAGGATGAATATTTTCATGGATTCTAAACCCTGAGTTATGTAAGCAGTTGAATCATTAGGTAGGCATGCTTGTTCAGTATCTTTAAAACATTCTATCACTGGTTCTGCTCTCAATCTGCCCTCTTTGTTTCACTGAAAACAGAAAGAATCAGTACATACATAGCAGTGTTCATCTCATACTACCTCCAACACAACAGTACACCCAGCTCAAAAATGAAGAACCTAGGACAAACCTGGACATCCATCCAAGTGCAACCCCATGCTATGGAAGAAAAAAATCACCCTCAACAGGCAGAGTAAAATTTCCTCAATTATGGGAATTCCTCCAAAACAAGTTCTCACCACAGTATTAGAACTTAGCCAAGTGCATTATGTCACAGGCAACTCCTATCCAGTTCTCTCATCGCTTTCCTTCTTATTTCAAGAACCAGTATCTGACCAAAACTGTCATTTTGGTGTGACAGTCAGGACAATGAGTTAGGACTGTACATAATTTTTTAAATTTCACTGATAGCCTGGGCTGGAGAGCTATTTCAACATCCCTAGGATTGCAACGCTCCGCATCAGCAGTGGCACTAAGCCAGGACCTGGAAAGCCTGGGTTTCCTTATTATTCTGTCATTGCTGAGCTAATCACCACGGTGGTGGAAAGGGTGGGAACCCTGCTGGAGATAAACAAAGGGGAAGGAAGGTGGTTAACCAGTATATGGCTGTGCCTAAAATATGATAGAGACTTCAGGTTAAAGACAGATGGCCTAAAGCAGTAACTGTCTGGTGCCCAACTGAAACAAAAGAGAACATAAGGGAATGATGGTCAAACTATGTCCAAATATCACTGCAAGCTTGTGGCTACCTCCAGGGTTCTCAAAAGTTAAGATCTGAATGGCCATCCAAATGGAGAACCTAAATCTTTGCAACTATAAAAGAGGCCTACACTTACTATAGTAATTTTATCCCTATAGCTGAAAAGATGAGGAAAAATGTAAGCCAACCTGGACAACACAGACCAAAATAAATGTATTCTTTCAGAGATAAAAATATTCAACAAGGAAATAACCTGTCCTTTCTCTACAGGGTTCTGTATAAATTGTGTCTTTCTCATTTCACTGCAAGGTATATAAAGATAGAAATTGAGGAGGAGGAGGACAGTGACGATGACAAGGACTATGACTAAAGAGAATGACAAAATGTGTCAAACCGGCAAGAAATGCCAGGATCCAGAGAAGAGATTGGATTTGACAAAAGACGCAACAACTAGGAGGCCTTGGGAAAACCTGTTTAGAATTCTGAATCTGTGTCAAGCTTTCCAAATACTAGGAAACCATATCTGTGATTTACTTCAACTGGTGACAGTTTATTCCCAAGGTATCACATTGTGCTAAGAAGCTAATACAGTCATCTGAGAGCACAAGGAAACAGAAAATTAATTTAAGACTGAAAGGTGATGTTTTACTTAAATATGCATAAAGAGTAAAAGAGAGTGGGCTAGAAATAAGAAAACCAGTTAAAATGCTACTGCAGATAGTGATCACAGCCAACTTAAAGTGGGAATAAATTCCAGAAGGAAATAGCATTATTAAACAAAGTAAGAAGCCAGACATGGTAGCACATGCATGTAAGCCAGCACTCGGGAGGTTGAGGTAAGAGAATCGTCATGAGTTGAGGCCAGCCTGGACTACATAGTAAGTTTGAGACCAGCCTGAACTGCATAGCAAGATCCTAAAAAAAAAAGTAGTAGAAATAATATTCAAAGATAAGAATTTCCCAGAACTGATGAAATATACTATTTTTAGACATGGGATACTGACAAATACCAAGTGGAGTTAAGAAAAAAATCACACCAAAACACAGTCCAGAGAAATTATAAAGATGAGAGAATATTAAAAGAAGTCAGCCAGGCATGGTGGTGCACCCCTGTAATCCCAGCACTCGGCAGGCTGAGGCAGGAGGATCGTTGCGAGTTCAGGACCAGCCTGGGATACAAAGTGAGCTCAAACCCAGCTTGAACTACATAGCAAGACCCTGTCTCAAAAAGACAAAAAAAAAAAAAAAAAAAAAAAAAAAAAAAAAAAAAAAAAAAAAAAAAAA